>JAQZBX010035114.1:0-24764 GCA_029593785.1 Cabassous unicinctus
TTTGCCATTTATGCCAGTAACAGCCTCAGTCTTTTTCCTCTTAACTTTCGGGCCTTGCGTTCTACGGTACCTAACACAATATATCACTTTCCGCTTAAACTCCTTAAAACACCAAGTAATGCTTTGTGTTTAATATCAGCCCTTGGGGACTATAGAAAAATCCCCATGTTAGCAGACGATGCCCCATAAAGAATTATAAGGACATCAAAAGGTGGGAATGATAAGGGAGGTGCTGGGGCCCTAACCCCCCTCAGCAGAAACCCACAGCTTTAGGAAAATAAACTCCCTTTGGTCCCTTTCTCCCCTCCTCCCCTTTTCTCTTCATGGAATTCACATCATTAGGAAGATAAGCACTCCCTGCCTGCCCCTTTGAACTGGAATTTACAACTCTAAACAGATAATGACCCTTTTCCTCCCTAATGGCCCTCTGCTTTTAGGAAAATAAGCTAACCTCCCTCCTCTGCTTTTGTAACCTTGCCTGCCAGCTTGCAGAGGAATTTGCCCACTTAGTGTCCCTCTATAAACTTATGAAAATCAAGAAACAGGGCTCAGAATTTGGAGACTGAATTCTCTTCTGGGCCCGCACGTAATAAAACTTCATTCATCTGTCCCCTCAAGAGTGCCGCTTGGGTTTCATTCCATCTGCTGCAACAGTTAGAATTTGACGGAACTCAACAAATGGTCCCAATGTGCGGGGACCACACTTTCAGTAGTAAGAACACAGAGCAACTGAATCTGCATCTTTCTCTGGATGACAGAGGAAAACCATATTGTTAAATCTTCCAGCTAAGATTCTTCTGTAAAACTACACTTTTCTACTTAAATAAATTCTTAAAAATAATCTCACTGGTCAATCTAGTACACAGTGTGCTGTCGCCCTTTGGCCTCACTGACTTTATTCCAGGGATTGTAAAGATGGGTCTCAAGCACCAGTGGTGGTGGTACCTGTTGGTGCATGACCATGGGAGCATCTCTTTTTTAATTCTACAAATTTTACTCTAATAATCATATCCAACCTTTGACTTTAGGAATATTACATTTGGAGTAATTTTTTAAAATCTTTTTCAAAATGACCCAATTAATTTTATCTATACCAGATCACATCCATTTCTTTTGAAAATTCCTCCATTAAAATAGTGACGTAAAATTCCACAAAACTTCAATATGCTAATATCATTTAAATCTGCTGCCCTCATTTTTTACACTGAATTGATTATGAAAATGCAGCTCTTCAATGTGCCATCTTCCAGAGCAGCACTGTCCAAAAGTAATATGATGTGAGTCTCTCACTTCCCCTTTTAAGGCATTCAACTGATTGGATAAAGCATCACTCATTGCTGATGCCTGGTTGATGTACATGTAATCAGCTATTTATGCAGTAAGCTCACTGGTAACTAAACTCCAAATATGTCCTTGTATTATAATTCAATTAGCCCAGTGTGTGCTTGACCAAACAACTGGGCACAATTACCTGGCCGAGTTGACACATTAGCCTAACCATCACAGGATTTTTATTGGGATTGTGTTCAATCTGTAAATAAGTTTGGGTGGAACTGACATCTTAATGATATTTAGACTTCCAATCCATGAACACAGAATGTCATTCCATTTATTTAAGTCTTCTTCAGTTTCTTTTAGCAATGTTTTAGAGTTTTCTGAGTACAGGTCCTTTATGTCCTTGGTTAAGTTTTTTCCTAAATATTTCATTGTTTTTGTTGCTATGATATATGGATTTTTTTCAGATTTCCTCCTCAGATTGCACATCAGTAGTGTAGGTGTAAAGCATCCTTCACTTGTCCAGCAAAAAGAAAGCAAAACCACGTGTAGAAAGCAGTGCTTTTCCTCGCCATGTTCTCAAAAATAATGCACAAATGAAAAAATAGTGGAGAAGATGTAATATTCATCAGTGAATGGTTTTAGAGAGGTCCCTCACCATTTGGTCCTCTTACAAATATCAGTGAAATCTTTTTCTTTGGAATCTACATTCTCCATGCCTTTTCAGAAATATTACATGAGAACTGCCTTCGGCATGTTGCAGTTATTTTGTCAGTTAGTATACTTCTTTGCTTTATTTTCATTGGCTTTTGGCTCAGTGTGTTTTATTATCAAAAAGATTAGAGTTGGAGGACTAAAACTCAAACCTCCTTTCTCTCAAAATAATTTTATTATATTGATCTTGATTTTAGAGTATTACATGTAATTTATTAAACTTGAGAATCACTACCACCTTGTGCTGGTACCAGACAGAAGAGTTATTACCAAAGACTCAAGTTTTCATTTTATTAGAACTCCTATAGATTTCCAAGGATTTGAACCATAGTTTTTGGAAAGCTTGTTTTCATTCACTCCCATTCCCCATCCCACCAGGGTGTTATTTAGAATATTCAGGATCTAGTTTAAATCCTAAATATAATCTTACTTTCTAATGTGAACATGTAGTCTGTTGAATGGTACTTATTTCATTCTTCCTTGCCTCCATATTTCCTTGAAACCATGAATTAGCATCTTCTCCAGGGCCTGAAATGCTGATAATCATGTGGATATCAACTGCACAGTGCTGTGGCATGTATCCCTTTTTGTCTAGTCAATGCAGGGATAACTTCACAGCTCTGCCTATATTTTCTGTTGCTTAATGTTTATACGATAAAGAGAAGCACACACCACACAGTTAACAACATAAAACTTAAGAGTGACTCAACCAGTCAACCAAAGGGCATCTCATTGGTGGTGACAAAAGCTGTGTGAGCCAGAGATTTCCAGGTCTTTGAATACACTCTGGTTTAATTCAATTAAACAGACAAAACTGATTTCCTGAAAACAGAACTCCTTAATATTTGGGAGATCTTTGGGGTATGTGAGAAGCCACCAATCTAAGGTTGTAAGTGATAGTGGTTATATCATGACTTGGGTTCAGTAGGCGCTTTAGTCCAACAATTCACAGCAAGCTCTGAAGAGGTTCCTGTGGAGTGTACTGAAATGGCTAAATGTTCCTAATAGGAAGAGATGATTTTTGTGCCATTGTGTGTTTTTGTCAAATGCCTATAGATATCAAATATGATGGTGAAATCTAGTTCTCAGGGAGCCCTACAACTATTGCAGGCCCTAATGAAGAATCTAAGATAACCCACCCACCATACTGTTTACACAAGATTGTTTAATGTTGCCTGATTGTGGGGAGATTGTATTGTATCTCCAGAAAAGCCAAATTAGAGCCACCTGACCAGTGCTCAAGATTAGCTTTATTTATAAGAAGCCTAAAGACCTTGGTTCTGGGAAGGGTCTGGTTTCAGCTTCCAGGCAGCCTCAGCATGTGTCACCTTGACATTTCCCTTCACTTTTCTTTTTACCCCTCCAACCCATTCCATATTTAGGCTCCTTTTTGGTGGGATTATGTTATGGAGTGAAAGGAAAGGCCAAGCAAATGTTTTGTTCCTCTGCACCACAGTTGGTACCACAGGCTTGTCCTGAGTTTCTTTTCATTCCCTGGCAGTTTGTGTCCCATAGCTACCACACTGTTCCTGAAAATCATTGCCGCACCGCTTTCTAGGGAGGGAAACCTGCACTGCTGCTCTCCCTGTGATTGTTTTTCAATGAATAATTGTCAATTTCTGCTGTAGACATCAATGTCAGTTATTTTTGTATTTGTATAGAAAAAGCCTGAGGGAAATATACTAAATTATTGAATGTGATTATCCTTTCATGACATGATAAAAGTGCATACTTTTATCATAAATATTAAATGTTCTACAAAACATTCAAACTCCTCCTCCCCCCAAAAAGGAAATGATATTAAAAGTTTCTGGGCGAAAAATCTGTTAAAAGCAAGCCTGTGTAAAAAGAAAAAAAATACAACAAAAACACAAAACAACCAAGACACGTAACTCTAAAAAAACATTTATCTACCTTCCAGCTTTCTTATCTTCATCTATGAAACATTCCACCTGCTCTGTAGCAAAATTCATCTGGACCAATATTGAATTATATACCAATTTATGACAGGCATTATCCATATTCACAGTGAGAGATTTGTGGGAATATCTCTTCAAATGTTCTTTAAAGCAGGAGATTTCTTTTAGACCACTTCCTTGGTAGAGGGAGAAACTAGTTTCCCTAATGCTATGGAATGTTTTGAGCTCATATTTTCATCTATAGAGTGCCAAATCACCAAATACAGCAACAGTATCAAATTGTTCACCTAAGAGCATTGTGGAGTTTTATGTAAATATTTGGTACTCAATAAATGATTACAGAATAGCGTAGACATGGGTATTATAGAAGCTGTCTTCTATGCACTTGACATCTCAACAAGGATTTTCAACAACCCAAGAGCAAAACCTAGGAATTCTAGGATCCCTGAGGATCATCAGTATGGGGCAGAGAGTGGGAAAACATGAAGACAAAATATGAGAGGCATGTATCAACCACAGACGACTATCTAAGAAGGCAGTGATATAAAAAACAAGGGTAGAATTCAGCATGTAAAAGTTGCCAAAGGTGATCACCAGCATCAGGATGGTGTGGGTGGCTCTGGTCTCCGGGACGTATCCGTAGGAGCGATTGGAGGTGTGAATGTGCTGCACTCTCTTCTGGTGTCTCTGCAGGAGAAGCACCATGGAGCCGCTGGCCCAGAACATGAGGCCAATAAACATGACATCGGGGACTGACCATAAGATGACAATGGCTGCACTGGGTGCCGAGGATGAGCAGAACCATTTTCCTTGGCTGTTGGTATCATTGTGTGTATCTTGTGGACCAGTGAGTTTAATGGGAAAATAGATATTTGTCAAGACACCAAATATCCAGCAGGTGCAACAGGAAGGGCCAATGACCTTGGGGGCTCTTCGTCTGAGCATCACCCACCTTTCTGTCATGGGAATGAGGGTGACAACCTGAAAGGTGCTCAGGACACAGGTGGAGCACAGGGTGGTGCTACGGGCCACTCTGCAGATGAAATAGGCAAGTTTACACCCAACACTGGACAGGGGGTTCCTGCGAACAAACACTGCCATGGTGTGGGGAATCCCAGTGGAGAGGAGAACCAAGGAGTTGGCCACAGCCATGTGGGCGAGAATCATGTGTGTTGGCCTCAGTCTCTGGCCAAGCAAGACTGGGGAGACATTATGGAAGAAGAGAATGACATTGGCCGGAGTCCCAACACCTATCTGGAACAGAAAGATGCTTTTCAGTGCCACTTCCCCAGTAGTACTTAGGGCATTGCTCAGAAAAGACATGCAGAGGGAGCCAGAGTTCCCTGGAAGGAGAATCAGGGGTGTGCCTATACTGGCATTAGCACTCTTCTTAGTTATCCAGCCTCAGGACAGGGTTCTTGTCCTTTTCCTCTCCTGAAAAGAGAGACATCGTCATTTTCATAGGAAGGGCCTTATCCCAGAGAACACACACTGACACTGTTTTCACATTTCACAATTATTGTTTTGTGTGTTTTTTCTTGTGGCGTTGTTTTTCAAAAGTTATTCCAGTGACTTTCCAGCTTAAAATTTGGAGGCAAGTTTTCCTTTAGAGGGTATCAAGTACCAATATCTTCAGATGTTGATACACTGTTACATCTTTAAATCCCACTAATTCACAGTTTAATACCATACACACTACATAGTCACATTTCCAATCTTTTACAGCTCATAACAAAGTTATTAGGAAAACTGGACGACCACGGCCACGGATGTTACAGAGTGCTGACAGGGAGAGCCAAGATCAGGGAGTGGCTTTAAGAAACACGTCTACTAAAAAACATGGGAATAGGAGTAATTTAAAATGTTCAACACATAGTAAACGCACAACTGTGACTCCAAGCCACCATTTAGCATGTGCTGTGTTCTAGGGGGTAAACACCGCCAGCCCCCAGTGCAAGGTTAAGTTGACCCGAGACAGTCAAAGGCTCCCATAATTCAATATCCCACTATTTTCTGGTAGTACCAAAAATTAAACAACTAGTAAATGATTTCCCCTCTTTAAAAAAAGCATTTCCACTTAAAAAAATGGGATGAGGTGGGATTCCAATTGCCTTCTTAAAAATGTTTCTTCTGGAACTACTAAAAAACTTGCATTTACAAAATAGCAGATAAAAATATTCCTCTGGATTGTACAAGAAGGGAAAAACAGGGACACTGATAAGAGATGGTATGAGATATTAACCAGACTTGGCTTCATTCTCTCCTGCTTCATCAGAGGCTGGACTCTCCTCATGTTTAGTTTCTCCATTTTCTGCAGCTAAATCTTCTTTAGTTTCTTGCTTAGCCACTTCAGCTTGTTTTCCCTTTGCTCTCCTTTGTCTGCCTTTTTGGCTTCTCCTCCACCTTCACAGGAGCAGGTTGAGCAGGCAGCCTCCCCGGCCTCCTCTTGGGCTCCTCCTTCCCTGCCGCTCTGCTGAGGTGACCTTCCTTTCGGGCATCTTGGCGGTGCTGTGAGCCCAGAGCCTTCTGGAAGCCGGACTGCTGGCCGCTACTGCTCCTGCCTCCGCCTGAGCTGCTGGGACCACCGGCAGGGTTGCTGGGAGAACCGGACAGGACCAGGTTGGGAGCCCGCCCCCGATTTTGCGTAGATTCTGGCACCCGCCTACGTTAAGTTCCATGAGCTTAAGAGCCATGTCTCTTGTTCACCGGTAGACGTGACACATAGCAGGTAAGGAATAAGTGAAAAGATTCACACAAGAAGGCACTCAGCCACTGCTGACTTCATTATCACCCTGTCTTTCATAATAACATGCTAATGCAGAAAATGAATTGGAATAAGGCAAAAATAAATTTCAAATTATAAGTTTAACTGATTTTAATGCAATTGCAATCAAGTCACTTGTTCTATTTGAAAAGTCATAGCTTTATACAGCAGAGTGATGATACAAGATACCTATCTACAAGTTAGTAGATTTAAAAATCTCTGAATACACAAGATGACCCTAAAATGTCCTCACATATTGTGTTCAGTATAGAAAAGATCCCCATTGGGAAAGCAGTCAAATGGTAGTTAATGTCCCAGCTCCTACCCTGTAATGTGGGGAGGTCTGATCCCCAATATATTTTTAGGAGTATTCTCCAGTGTCTTCAGTCTATACCAAAAATTAGACACCCCGATCATTAGACCCACTGCATAGACATATTGCTATTTCCTCATTAGGTTTTTCATGTATTTTTTTTATTATTATAGAGGTCATGAGTTTACAAAACAATCATACATAACATAGAGGATTCTCATAAATCGCCCCATGACCGAACCTTGCATTGTTGTGGAACATTTCTTACAAATCATGAAAGAACATCATCAAAATATTACTGCCAGCTATAGTCTATATAGCTTACCCTTGGTGACATTTCCCCATGAGGCACCCTATTATTCACAACATGTATTAGGATTGTATATGTGTCATAGTTCATGAGAGAACGGTCTCATATTTATACTGTTAGCCACAATCCATCATCCACCATGGCGTCATTCGTTTTTCAGTGCCTACATTTTGCCTGACTTTCGTTTGGTTCTGGGTTTTACAAATGAGAATCAGACTAAGTGCCTGAGCTCAGGGTCGTCCACAGCACACAGGGGTATCACTTTAAAATAAAGTTTAATCAGGGCCTCGACAACTTAATAACAAGATTAAAGATAAAACGCAAATATTGACTTACTCAGGTTGAAGGTGTGAAGGCTTCCAGAGGTAACGATCCTTAATTATTCCTAGAGGATCCAGAAGCCCCTGTCAGGAGCAGAAATGCAAAAGGAATTAGCAACAAGAAACCAGAGTTGCTGAAATTGCTCATTGTTTAAGAAAATTGGCTCCACCTTATGAAACTGCGATGCAGACAACACAGTGAGCAGCTCCTCAGCATAGCTTTGGCTCACCTGCTCTGCACCCTGGCCCCGACTCCCATTCCGAGACCAAGGGACTCGAGCGTTGGAGGCAGAGCAGGTTACTGCAAGCTCCCAGCCTCTGTATCGTGGTCATCTGCTTACTTGCTTGGTGTAACCTGGGGAGTTTTATTCACCACTCTGTGCCACTCTCTTCTCATTTAAAAAGGTCATAAGGCTGGAGTGAGTATGCATTGTGGATTTCATGTTAATTTTTAATGACAATGGCATTAAAAAGGATGCTTCACACAGAAGTAAAAACTATTGTTATTGTAGATGTTAGTTTCCTTGTTTTGATTACATACCAGTGCCATGTTTTTGAAGAAATACGTAAATGTGAAATAGACTAGATCAGTTATATTCCATCAGTCACACTATCTTTTTCTCAGACTTGAATACTGAATAGAGTTCATCTCACAAAGTGTTTTCACTCTCCCACTGTGGCCTCAGAGCTAAGAAGGAATGAAGAGCATTTTCCCGTTCACATGGAAAGTTAAAAATATGGACAACACTGACACATGCAATATGGACCACACGTGCAATAGTGACCCAGAATATCTTTGGAGAAATACTGATATAATTGCATAATTTTGCAGAGGGATTTTTAGAAAGGAAGAATGTGTATACCATTATACCATAGGCTATGTACTACTGTTTTTATATGTATCTCTGTGCCACTCGATCTTATTTTATAGTTTTGGATTTTTACTCTTAACCCAAACTCTGCATGTTAATTTGTCCCAGGACTCAATCATCTGTAAAGGTCTGAGAAAATGGGCAGACTCATTTTATATCAGCAAGGAGCCCAGTGGCTCTGGCCATCCAAGCCAGGCACAGATCCAAACAGACCCGGCCCCTCTTTCTCTCAGTGCCAGTTTCTCCCAGCCTAGGGCTGTGCAAGGAGCCTCGCCATTCTCGTCTGACCCTGAGCCCGTCTGCAGCCTACACATTCCCTCCTGCCCAGCCAGAGACCGGATGGATCCGTTCAGAGGGAAGAAGGGTTAGCATCTGGCCGGGCCCCTTCCGCTCTGAGCCTGACCGTAAGGAAACACTCACCTGGCTGACCTTGGCTCCAGGATTCTGTGCAGGGAGCCCTGGGCACCTGAGGCCACAGTTATAGGTACAGGCTTCCTGGACCTGATCTCCCCACAGAGCTCCCGTTAGCATGTCATCCGCTCTATCAGTGACTGCTTGGAGAGCCTGAGGAGTCTCCAATGAGGGGTAGAGTTTATTCCCTGGGACAAATCACCACCAGCTACTTCTGGTGATTAATGACAACTTTGGCAATTAATGAGAAATTCCCAACGAGCCACTGAACAATTTGCAGTGAAAGTTTTCTTGTTCCCCGTGTAAGAAACTATCAGAATCAGAGTTGTAATCAGATGTGAAAGGAAATTTGAAAATGGATCAAAGAGTCCCTTCACTATATTTCTAATGGGACATTTTCTTCCATGCTCTTTCACGTTTCCAGGGTCATAATGGCACCCTTTGATCTGGTGTCTGCTCTCTCCTGAGTCTTTAAATTGCACAACATTTGATTCTTATGGGTCCAGGTCTTTTCGACTGGAAAATAGCCACTTGAAGTCAGTTATCTCAATCTGGAATCTTCGCTTATCCCCAATGTCCACATGACTCCACAGGGAGATTATGACGCCCTTCTTAAATCTCCTCTAACCTCCTGACACTTGGTGTCTTTTATTGGCTTTCTCACTTTATTCTAGAGGATTTTCCTGGGGAGAAAGTATTCCTGGACACATGGACAGGGCTTAGGGGAAAGCAGTGTATAGCAGGGATGGATAACAGCCTCATTCTTCAGAATTAAGGGAAGGGGCCAAAAACCAAAGAAATTGTGTGAAATCATAATGAGAACATTCATAAAACAGATCAAAAGCTGGTCCTGGATTATATGAAAGCCTGTTAGATTAAATAGCTAAATTGAATTTCCCCCCTTTTTTCTTCATTTTTAAAGAAGCTTTAGATTACAGAAAAGTTACATAAAACGCAGGAGATTCCCATACACCACATGCCCTCCCTCTCTCACATTTTCCCCTGTTAATAACGTCTTACATGGTACATTGACTATTTTCTGGATTTCTTTGACAATATTTTCATACTATTTTTACCATAAATTTGTCAGTTTCAGCAAAAGCAGCAACAAGGAAAACAACAGCAACAGCAGCGCCAGTCGGCCGTGCTCATGATCACAACTTCCCGCTCCTCAGGACCAGGGGCACCGGGCATGGTAACAGCGTGGAGCCCTCCTTCCACGACATGGCGGAGCTCTCCACGTGTTTACACGAACTGGCTTTCTCTCGGAAACGTCTGCTAATCTTTAAGTGGAAGTACTTGTACATCTTTGGTTCAATTCCCTGCAATGTATTCCATGTATTTTTCGACTGTAAATGGACTTTGCTTTCGTATCACCTCAAACTGTTTTCTGCTATTTAGATACTTGTACCCTGCAACTTTTCTGATTTTAGTTATTGGTTCTAGTAGTTGTTTTGTGGAATCCTTGAAATTTGTATGTAAACAGTCAAGTCTTCTGTTAATAGAGATAGTTTTATTTCTTTTCTTCCTTTTTCTAATTAGAAAAAAATTCTCTTGTCTTCTTTCAGTGACGAAGAACTCTAGAAGAGCTTGAACAGGAATTTCAGCTGTGGGTTTCCTTGCTTTGTTCCTGATATGGGGGTGAAAACCTTCATGTTCTCCCTGTTCAGTGTGATGTTAGGTATAGGTTCATTTGCAGAAACACTTTGTCATATTTCAAAAGTAACTTTTTTTTCCTTGGTTGGCAAGAAATAGTCATGAATGGCTGTTGAATTTTGTCAAATTATTTTAACTCATCTATTAAAATATTTATTTTTATTTTCCACTTTTCCTGTTATTATGGTGAATTGCCCTGATTGATATTTGAATGTTAAGAGAATGTTACATTTTGAGGCTAAATCCTACTTACTCATGATGACTTTTCCATTTCTAGATTGTGGGATTAGATTTGCTAATATTTTATTAAGTATTTTACACCTATATTCATGCAGGATTTTGATCACTAAATTTCATTTAATAGAATAATCTAATTTAATTTATGATAAATAATATTATTGTCATTTAATAAAATAAATTTCATTTCCTTTGTTGTGTTTGTTATTTGGGTAATGCTGGTTGATAAAATTAGTTGGTGAGGGAAGCGGGTGTGGCTCAATCGATAGAGCCCCCGTTTACCATATGGGAGGCCCCGGGTTCGCTTCCCAGGGCCTCCTTGTGAGGGCAGGCCGGCCCGCGCGGCGCAGTGGGCTGATGCAGCAAGACCTCACAGCAAGGGGGAGATAAGCAGACACAAAGAAGACACGCAGCGAATGGACACAGCAAACACAAGCAGCAAGGGGGGGATAAATAAATAAATAAATAAATCTTTAAAAAAAAAAAATTAGTTGGTGAGTATTTTCTCCATCCCTATTTTATTTCTATAATTTAACTTTATTTTTAAAGAACTTTTAGATTACAGAAAAGTTACATCAGAAACAGAGGATTCCCATTCTACTTCTATCTTTTTTTGAAGGAGTCACGTAAGTGTGGTTATTTTTCTTCCTAAAATATTTTATTAAATTCACCAGTGACATGAACTGGCACTGAAGTTTTCTGCATTGGAATATATTTATAATAAATTCAATGACTTTTAAAATAGAACTATTCACATTTTCTTCATTCTGTCTCAGTCTTAGAAATCTTTATTTTTATTAAATTGTGCGTTTTATCTAAGTTGTCAGATTCATTGGCATGAAGTAGTTTGTAATATTCTGTTGTCCATTTTATGTCTATAGGGTTTGTAGTCAGATGCATGCTTTTGTTTGTGTTTTTTGTAATTTGCATGCTATGTTTTTTCTTCTTCTTAATCTAGCTAGTATTTTGTCAATTCCTATATTACCACAAAGAACAAAGTGTGATTTTGTCTCTCTTTTATTTTCTTAGTTCCTGTTCTTATCTTTAATGTTTCTTTTACTTATTCTATGTTTTCTTTGCTCACATTTTTCTAGATTTTTTTACTACTATTCTTTTCCAAAGTGGCTTTACTATTTCACATTCCCACTAGCAGTGTATGAGGTTTATGATTTCTCCACATCCTTGTCATCCTTCTTATTATCTGGCTTTTAGATTCAAGCCATTGTAGTGGGTGTAAAATTGCATCTCCTTGTGATTTAATTCGCATTTCCTGCTGACTAATGATGCGAAGAATCTTTGCATATGCTTATTGGTCATTTGTATACCTTCTTTGGAGAATTGTCTATTCAGATCCTTGACCAATTTCCTAGTTGATTTACTTGTCTTTTTGTATTGTGTAACAAATATAACTTAACACTTTCCGTTTTTATATGTACAATTCAGTGGCATTAATTACATTCAAAATGTAATGCCACCACTCTCCATTACCAAAACTTTTTCATCAGAACAAAAAAGCATGTGTTAATTTTGGGGGGTGCTTTAAAAGATGAGAAGGTTAAAATGATCCATCATAAATTGTACTTATTTTAAATATCTGCTTTACAGAACCCTTGATAAAACTTGAGATTTTTTTTCCTTTTGAACATTGACTTTTATTCTTCTGTTATAAAATGCTCAGACAAGTTTAATTTTCTGTGTGATAAATGTAGTCATTTTCAAGGTATTTTTTTCTGTATTTTTAAAGGAGCTTTAGATTACATACATGTTACAGTGAAAATATGGGGGATTCCCATATACCCTACCCATCCCCTCCCACACTTCCCCCCATTAATAACATCTTTCATTAGTGTGGTACATTGATACAATTAGTGTACACATATTGAAGCTTTGCTACTGACCATGGTCTACAGTTTACATTATAGTTTACACTTTGCATCACACAATTTTATAGGTTTTGAAAAAATTTATAGTGGCTGGTATTCATCATTGTAATTTCATGCAGAATGATTCCAATGTCTCAAAAGGCCCCATATTACATCTATTCTTCCCTCTCCCTCCACTCGGAACCTCTGGTGACCACTGTCTTTAATTAATGTTGTAAGTTCTTCCATGACTAGAATAATAATGACCATTTTAGTCCATAGTTGCATTCCGCACCTTGGAATGGTGATGCCCACTCTGCTTCTGATTGAGAGGGGCCTAAGATCCCATGGAGAGATGAATGGAATTTTATTGCTTGCAGTTGAAGATACTCTCTGCTTCTTCAGTTGGGTGTTTTCCATCATCATCCTTTTGTTAGTTGTCCTGGGTGAGTCTGATGAATTGCAGAGTCGGCTGTGGCAGCAACTCGGCTGAGAGTCAGGACCCACCCGGCATATGAACAGACTGAAGATTTAAGTCTATAGTACATAAATTTAATGGGTATAGTGCAAATTATAGGTTCAAATAAATGGGATAGAAGAACCATGTGTAGGAAAATTATAAATGAGTCTAACTCTGATACATTGGGAGGATAGGTTGCCACATAGTCCAAGGTAAGGTCCACTGCCAGAGTGCAGATATCCTGGGGTTGTCTTCCCTGCCTATAGTGACTAGCTGTCTTTAGAGCTCCCAGGAGCATCCCTATTTGAGGCACTGTTTACTGTGACAGACAGTGAGATACTCCTGAGAAGTGCATAAGCGTAACCTCTGGAATAACCTCCAAACTCACTTTGAGATCTCATAGCCATAAATACTCATTTGCATGTAATATTTCTCCCTTTGGTCTAGGTCTTTCTCCAAATGCATCATTAGTTGGTGCTTGGTATTAATCCCTTGGCTCCAGGGAGGCTAATCCCTGGGAGTCATGTCCCACACTGGGGGAAAGCCAGTAAATTTATATGCTGAGTTTGGCTTAGAGAAAGGTCACATTTGAGCAATAATGAGGCCCTCAGGAGGTAACTCTTAGATAATATATATTAACAGACCAGGTTTAGATTTTACAAGAACAATGTTCACAAGGACAAGCATCAATATCAAATGCCTGGTGCATTTGATATCCTTCACTAGTCAATGCCCTGTACTTGGGGGATTCTTGCTGCTGTCCATCTGCTGTGACAATGAGCCATGGACACTTGAACACTTTCATATGTCTTATAGGTGTGCCCCAGGTAAACCTCCTCCCATGTATCCACCATCACTGACACCCCACACCAATGATCCTCCCCTGCCACAGTTGTAACCCTTCTGTGACCCAAAACTTCTTCAAAAATGAAGCCAACAAAATAACCAAATAAAATTAATAAGAATATGAAATAATAATGATAGTTTAAAAAATGACAAATATAATACAAAAAATTAAAAATAATTTGAAATAACAAAAAATTATAAAAAATAAAATTAAAAGAATAAATTTTGGCATTATGTCTTTCATTGCTATAAGATCTGTTGTCTTGTATGCACAGTGACATCTTCTCCCATTTATTCCCCCAGTGTCCAATTTTTTTCATTTTATTTTAAAAGAAGCTTTAGATTACAGAAAAGTCATGTCCAGAATATAGGGGATACAAATATACACAACATAATCCCCCATTCCCCCTTTATGTGGGTGGTATAATTTTTACAATTGATGTACCAATATTGAAGGATTGCTACTAACCATGGTTAATGATTTACATTATTGTTTACATTTTGGACCATACACTTTTATAAATTTTGACAAAATTTAATGTGGCCTGTATCCATCATTGCAAGATCATGTAGAACAATTCCAATGCTCCAAAAATGTCCTATGTTCCATCTATTCTATTCTTCCCTCCCCCTGCCCTCAGGACCCACAGCAAGAACCAAGCTTCAGTCCTTGAACAAAAAGATTCATGGTTACTTGCAACAACATTGAGGGTGTAAACACCAGCCTGTCTTCCCCTAATAGGCACTGCACATGCTCTCGAGAGACTCCCTCCCCTCTATTTGAGAACATAGCATGACTCCCTAGGATGGGAGTCCAACACCTTCCCATTCATTGTGTGGTTCTCCACCCACTGATGCAACACGCTATGACATGATGAATACTCATACTCCATGGAAGCCTGCACCAGGTATGCCCTGCCCACATGTCCCCCACATCCAACACCTTAAACCAGTAACCCTCTTCTGCCATATTTACCAAAAAAAAAAATAAAATAAAATAAAAATTGCCAACACTGTAGTTTTAACCACATACCTGCAAATTCCCAGAGTTCATCTGTTCCCTCCCTGATCCTCCCCCGAGTTCCATGGACAGGGCACACCTCCACCCTAACCCCTTCACAGGCAAGCACCACCCAACCCAATAGCATCACTGCACCACTGTCATGTCCATCTACTGCACAACTACACCCTTCTACCTTGTCACAGATTTTGCCCATAAGGGCATTGGCTCACAACCCTCTACTCCCTTTCTGTCTCCTGTAAACCTGTCTTCCAGACTCTAGCTCTGTAAGTCTGCTCAATTTGCTTAAATCATATCAGTGAGGTCATGTAATATTTGTCCTTCAGTGCCTGGCTTGCTTTACTCACCATAATGTCTTCAAGATTCATCCATGTTATCCCATGTGTTAATACTGCATTCCTTCTTACAGATGAGTAATATTCCATTGTATGTATATACCAGAGTTTGTTTATCCATTCATCTGTTGCTGGAAATTTGGGTTGTTTCCAAATTTTGGCAATAGTGAATAATGCTGCTATGAGCATTGGTGTGCACATATCTGTTCGTCTCCCTGCTTTCAATTTTTCCAGGTATATTTCTAGTAATGGGATAGCTGGATCATATGACAGTTCTATAGTTAGCTTCCTGAGGAACCATCAGACTGTCCTCCACAATGGCTACACTATTCTGCATTCCATCAGCAGTGGATACGGGTTCCCTTTACTCCACATCCTCTCCAATACTTGTAGTCCTCTGTTTTTTAAGTAGTCGCCAGTCTAATGGGTGTAAGATGGTATCTCATTGTAGTTTTGATTTGCATTTCCCTAATAGCTAATAAAGTTGAGCATCTTTTCATGTGGTTTTTAGCCATTTGTATTTCTTCTTTGGAAAAGTCTCTATTCAAGTCATTTGCCCATTTATAAAATGGATTCTTTGTCTTTTTATTTTCGAGGTGCAAGGTTTCTTTATATATGCTGGATATTAGACCCCTATCAGATATATGATTACCAAATATTTCTCCCATTGAGTACGCTGCCTTTTCACTTTCTTGACAAGCTCGTTTGAAGAGCAAAAGTTTTTAATTTTGAGGAGGCCCCATTTATCAATTAATTCTTTCATTGCTGATGCTTTGGGTATAAAGTTTATGAAACCACTTTCTACTACAAGATCTTGTATATGCTTTCCTACATTATCTTCTGTAGCAGTTTGATATTATTGATGAATTCCAAAAAGTGATATTGGATTATGTTTGCAAACTGGTCTTTTCCTCTGGGCATATTAGAGTGTATTGGATTTAGAGGTTTGTTTTACTTTTACTTGATTAAATAATGATTAAGGCTTTATTTAATCATTATTTTGATTGGGCAATGTCAGTAGGATGTTGCATCCCTGCCCCCTTGGTGGGTATGGACTCACAGAGAAACCACAATGCAGAGAAGAGAGTTGGGAGTTTTAATGTTGAAGCCCAGGGAAGTAAGCATGTAGAGGAGCTCGGTCATGAGGAAGGAGAGAAGGTCCCGGGAAAAGAGCTGAGTCATTCTCCTGAGAGTCTGCAGCTGACCTTGTGGAGAGAAGCAAGCCTGAGCCCAGAGAGAGACAAGTCCCTGGAAGAGAAGAACCCAGGAAGACTGAACCCTGGCAGACATTGGCAGACTGCTTGCTCCAACACGTGGCCATAGACTTTAGTGAGGGAAATAACTTACGCTTTATGGCCTGGTAACTGTAAGCGTCAACCCCAAATAAATACCCTTTATGAAACAAACCAATTTCTGGTATTTTGTATCAGCACCCCTTCGGCTGACTAATACATCTTCCAAGATATTTTTGGTCTTGGCTCTTATATTTTGATCTTTGATCCATCTTCAGTTAATTTTTGTATAAAGTGTGAGATGCTATTCCTCTCTCTATTTTTGGATGTGGATATCCAGTCCTCCAAGCACCATTTGTTGAAGAGGCCATTCTCACCCACTTGAGTGGGCTTGGTGGCCTTGTTGAATATAAGTTGAGTGTATATGCAAGAATCTATAGAAGAGCTCTCAATTTGGTTCCATTGGTCAGTATGTCTATCCTTGTGCCAATACCATGCAGTTTTGATCACTGTAGCTTTGTAGTATGTTTTAAAGTCAAGTAGTGTGATTTCTCCAATTTTGTTTTTCTTTTTCAGTATGTCTTTGGCTATTCTGGGCCCCTTGCCCTTCTACATAAATTTCATAGTTAGCGTTTCTAATTCAGTAAAAATGCTGTGGTAATTTTTATTGGAATTGTGTCAAATCTGTAAATCAGTTTGGGTAGGATAGACATCTTAATGATGTTTAGTCATCCATCCATGAACAGGGAATATTCTTCCATTTATTTATGTCTTCTTTGATTTCCTTTAACATTGTTGTGTAGTTTTCTGCATACAAGTCATTTACATCTTTAGTTAAATTTATTCCTAGTTATTTGATTATTTTAGTTGAATTGTAAATGGGATTTTTTTCTTGATTTCCTCCTCAGATTACTCATTATCGGTGGACAGAAATGCTATTGATTTTTGCACATTAATCTTATAACCTGACACTTTACTGAACTCATTTATAAGCTCCAGAAGCTTTGTTGTAGATTTCTCAGGGCTTTTGACGTATAAGATTGTGTCAACTGCAAATAGTGAAATTTTTACTCCTTCCTTTCCAATTTGGATGCCTTTTATATGTTTTTCTTGCCTACATGTTCGAGTAAGTACTTCTAACACAATATGAAATAAGGACAGTGACAGTGGAAATCCTTGTCTTGTTCCAGATCTTAGTGGGAAAGCTTTTAGCATTTTGTCATTGAATATGATGTTAGCTGTGGGTTTTTCATATATACCCTTTATCAAGGTGAGGAAGTTACCTTCTATTCCTATCTTTTGAAGTGTTTTTAACAGGAAAGGGTGCTGTATTTGTCTGCATCTATAGAGTTGATCATGTCATTTTTTTCCTTTTGATCTGATTATTTGATGTATTAAATTGATTGATTTTCTTATGTTGAACAATCCTTGCATACCAGGGATGAAACCAACTTGGTCATGGTGTATAATTTGATTGGTAGAAATCACCTGTGAAGTCATCCCGTCTTGGGCTTTTCTTAGTTGGGAGGATTTTGATGACTAATTCAATCTCCTTACTTGTGATTGGTCTGTTGAGTTCATCAGTTTCTTCTTTCATCAATTTAGTCTGCTTGTGTGTTTCTAGGAATTTGTCCATTTCCTCTGAATTATCTATCTTCTTGGCATACAATTTTTCAAAGTATCCTCTTATTATCCTCTTTATTTCTGTGGCATCAGTGGTGATATCCCCTTCCTCATTTCATATTTTATGTATTTGCATCTTCTATCTTTTCTTCTTTGTTAGTGTTGCTAAAGGTGTTTCAATTTTATTAATCTTCTCAAAGAAACAGCTTTTGGTTTTGTTTATTTTTTCTAGTGCTTTCTTATTTTCAGTTTCATTTAGCTCTGCTCTAATCTTTGTTTCCTTCTTTCTACTTTCTTTGGGGTTAGTTTGCTGTTCTAGTTCTAATTCCTCCAGGTGTGCAGTTAGGTCTTTGATTTTAGCTCTTTCTTCTTTTTTAATATAGGCATTTATGGCTATGAATTTCCCTCTTAGTACAGCTTTTGCTTAATCCCATAGCTTTTGATATATTGTGTTGTCATTTTCATTCATTTCAAGGTAGTGAATTCTTTTTGCAATTTCCTCCTTCACCCACTGATTTTCTAAGACTGTGTTTTTTAATGTCTGTATCTTTGAGCCTAATCTTCTTCTTTGCCCCTTACTGATTTCCAGCTTCATTCCATTGTGGTCAGAGAAATTACTTTGTATAATTTCAATTTTCTGAATTCATTGAGAGTTGTTCTGTGGCTTAGCATGTGGTCTATCCTGGAGAATGATCTATGTGCACTTGAGAAGAATGTATATTTGGATGTAATAGTCTGTGTATGTCTTTTAGGTCCAGATCCTCTAACGTATATACAAGGTTTTTGTTTCTTTATTGATTCTCTGTCGAGACATTCCATCTAATGGTGATAATGGTGTGTTAAAATCCCCTGCTATATTTGTAGAGGCATCTATTTCTCCACTTAGTTTTTTCAATGTTTGACTCATGTATTTTAGGTGCCCTGGATAGGTGTATAAATGTATATAATTTTTTTTTCTTCTTGATAGAGTACTCCTTTTATTAATATATAGTATCCTTCTTTGTCTCTTAAAATAGTTTTGCATTTAAAGTCTCTTTTGTCTGATATTAGTATATTTAATCCTGCCTTTTTTTTCATTATTGTTTGCATATAAAATTGTTTTCCAGCCATTCACTTTCAGCCTCCTTGTGTTCCTGGGTCTAAGGTGAGTTTCTTGTGAAGAATATATAAATGGGTGATATTTCCTAATCCATTCTGTCAATCTGTGTCTCTTGATTGGAGAGTTTAAGCCATTAACATTCAATGTTATTACTGTCAAGAAATTACTTACATTAGTCATATTTTCTTTAGGTTTATGTATACCATATGTTTTTATTTCTGTTTTTATATTTTCAGTTATTCTTACCAATAATCTTCCTTCCTATACTTTCCTCCAATTCTCTCTCTCCTATTTTTTCCTTTCAACCTGCAGAACTCCCTTTAGTATTTCTTGAAGGGCAGGTTTCTTATTGACAAATTCTCTTAATTTCTGTTTATCTGTGAATATTTTGAGCTCTCCCTCATGTTTGAATGCCAGCTTTGCTTGATAGAGAATGTTGGCTGGAAGTTTTTTCCTTTTAGCACCTTAACTATGTCATACCACTGCCTTCTTGCCTCCATGGTTTCAGATGAGAAATCAGCACTTAATCTTATGGAGCATTTCTTGTATGTGATGGATCTCTTTTCTCTTGCTGTTTTCAGTATTCTCTCTCTGTCTTGAGCATTGAAAAATTTGACAAGCATATGTCTTGGGGTAAACCTGTTAGAATTTATACTGTTTGGGGTGTGCTGTGCTTCTTGCACATGCACGTCCATATCCTTTATAACAGTTGGGAAATTTTCAGCCATTATTTCCTCCAATACTCCTTCTGCCCCTTTTCCCTTCTCTTCTTCCTCTGGGATGCCTATAATGCATATGTTTGTGCATTTTGTCAAGTCCCTAAGTCCCTGTTGGGTTTTTTCTATCTTTTTATCTAACTGTTCTACTATCTGTCTGATTTCAGATGCACTGTCTTCCACATTGCTGATTCTTTCTTATGCCTGTTCAAATATGCTGTTATGTCCTTCCAGCATATTTTTGATTTCTTGCATTGTGCCAATCACCATTATATCTGTCATCTATTTATATATGTTTACAATTTCTTCAGTATGTTCTCCCAGTGTCTTAATATCTTTGATATTTTCCTTCACTTCATTAAGTTGGTTCATGATATTTGTTTGGATATTTCTGATTAGTTGTTCCATATTCTGCATCTCCTTCTGATTTTTAGTTTGTCCATTTGACTGGGCCATGTCATCCTGTTTCTTAGTGTGACTTGTAATTTTTGGTGGTGTCTAGGTATCTGTTTATTTTGATGTTTTTTTTTGGTTAGCTAGCTTCTCTTTCTATTCTAAGGTTTATTTTGCTGTTGTTTTTGTGTGTATAGTAAGGTTTCACTTTGACACTTCATTCCTCTTTCTATTTCCTTGCTGTTGTCTATGTTCCCTTGGGGAAAAAAATATTAGGACCAGAGAAAAGGAAAGAGATAAGAAGGGGAAAAGCATAATAGTAATAATTATAAAAGGTAGAAGAGGAGCCATACGAGACCTAGGAAAAGAAATAATTAAGATGAGTAAAAAATCACAAGAAGTAGAGAGGAATAAGAATTAAAAAGTGGAAGAGAATAAATGAAATGAAAAACAAAATAGAGTAAAATATACAGAATGAGTTGAAAGGCCAGTATGATGAGAAGAGAAGAAAAGAAAAAAGGAAAAAAAAGGAAAAGTGAATACAAAGAAAGAACAGAGAAAAAAGTGAGAGAAATAAAAACAAAAAATGAAGACAAAACAATAAGAGGTGGAATGAAAGAAAAAGAACAGAAAACAGAAGATAAAAAAATGATGGAAAGGAAAGAAATAACATAGGTAGAAAAAAATCAATAATAGAAAAAAAAAGGGAAACAAAGAAAGGGGAAACACAACAAAGAACAACAACAGCAAAAGGGACCTTTTTTTTTTAAAAAAAAAAAAATTAATAATAATAGATCCAAGAAAGCCTAAAACAAAAAGAATGGCTATATGTTCCATCATAAGTTATCAGCTGGATGCCCAATACCCGGTGGATCACTCTCTTGACCACTTTTCTTAGGAGACCAGGGAATGGAACCAGGGGCCTCCTATATGCAAGGCGGGAATTCCTCCACTGAGTTAAATTGTCTCGTTAGATTAATTCGGCTTCAGAAAGTTATCTGCCCCCTTTCCCCCAGGCGTTTTAGACTTGTACAGTTTGCTAGAGTCTTGCTGACTAGGCGCCTGTCCCCACCCCTTCTCTAACCTGGTTCCTCTCTCTCCCGGGTGGCTGGGCATGACAGCCTGTCTGAGTAGACCCCCACTGTCCTCCCACCATCGGGTTGGTGTCCATTCTGAGATTCAAAGAGGGCTCAGCTGGACAGACTCACAGCAAAGAAACCACTCTCCACCCTCTGTCAGACCCCTCTTCCTGCCAGGGAACACCCCTTCACAGGCCCTTGGCAGCAAGGAGCCGGGGCTCCACTGAGGCTACTTGCCCTGAGGGCAGGGTTTTCCTTTGGCTTCTTTATCTTTCCAGAACCCTCCTAGATGACTCAGAGTGCCTTCCCGTTCTCTATATATCCAAAGCCGCTCCTTTAGATAGATCCCTGTATTCTCTCCACTTCTTTTTGTGAGAGGGTCAGACTCTGCCCACCTACTTCAGTGCCATTATCGTGGAAGTCCCAAATAATCTGTTTTACCACATTCAAGTGTTTATATAGCTTAAAACCTCCATAACACGTAAAGTTGATCTCACAGAAAAAAAAAGGAACACATTTGGAAATTGATCTGAAATTCAGGACATGTTTATATGAAATATAGATATAAAACCCCAAGAAGAAAGCCATGCAGATATTCAATATTTGAAATGTAATTTTTAATTCATTTACTTAATTTATGCTCATGGTTCATGCAATATTCCATATTTTTCTGCTGAAACTTATTACCATGTCTGTACCAAGCAGAAATAATTTTGGCTCTGAGCACTATATAATTTTCTATAAATGCTTTTTGGTGATCAAAGGTTTATTTGCCTTTCTTAGGGTAAGTGGGGGAGTGGTAGTGCTCAGACCTGTTGCAGGACAGATACTCAACACACCTTGATCATCATTACGTGGATGTGAAGGAGCAAAAAATGGGCGCAGTGGCTCCATAGCAGAAATTTTGGTGAATGTAAAGATATGGGCTCCATCACCAATGTCACAGAAAGAAATGTTGCCGATATCCATGTCTAGGAAAATCGCTACTCCGTGTAACCGTGGGTTCACATGCAAGATTGTCAAAGGCGTAGTGCTGGCTGAGTAGAACTCTCCATTTCTCAAACCCACAGTCCAGAATCCAAGTTCTGAGGACAACTGGATGTTCCCTTTTCGATTAACGGTGTCTTTGCAAACACCCAGGTCCCATTCTTTGCTTGTACCAACATCCACCTCCCAGTAATGGCGGCCAGAGGTGAAGTGAGAGGAGCCTAGGACACAATTTGCAGTTGTGAATCTCTTAGCGTGTCTTTTCCAATTCCGTTTGATAGTTGCACATCGGACACTTCTCAGGTCATCAGAAATGATGAGGTACTTGTTGGCTGTGTGAACATCCAAGGTTATATCCACTAGGGAAAAAAATATAAGTAGCTCAGCAAATACACAGGCTACCCACCTCTTCACTCCTATGGCCAAAGCCTAAATATCCATTTCACTTTTACTTTTTAATTGTACTCTGTTTCTAAATCAGAATTTTCCTTAGGAAAATTCCCTGGCCTCCCTAAATCAAATTTTAAATATTAGAAAGGTTGGATATACTTGTAACTAGTCCTCTTAGTTATACTAGGGATTCCTTGTGCATTATTTGATTATTTGTTCCACAATTTTCTTTCATTAATGCATGAGTTACTTGAAAGCAGAGACTATGTTGGTTGTCTGCTCTAAAAGGAATTTTAGAAATTACCACTAATTCTGTGAAAATATAGGTATCTAATATGATAGATATTTTGAATAATGGAAAAATAATTTTAATTATTTTAGAATAATGTTGCAATATTAATAATGGTTTTTCTTTGGAATTACCTTCCATACTTAGTCTTGTTGACCAGGCAATTGCATTCCAGACTTTTGTTTCCTAGTGTTATAACCAAAATGAAGAGATAATGCTAGGAGTCCTGAGACAAAATAGGTTGCCAATGTGGAAATCAAGGCAAAGGAAGAGATTCCTTGGGCATGAGTAGGAATATCTTTGGATCTAGGGAGCAACTTACACCCAGAACTCTCATGGTGCCGTGTCAGAAGGGCAGGTAAACTTGGAGAGGTATGGCTTTTGGATTTCCAGAATCTCCACCTAGACCAAATTAGTAAGATCTCGATGCAGGTCTACTTGTCCTAATGCAGCAGTGTGGACAGAGCCACTGTGACACTCAGAAGGGAACCTTTAGACCACGACTTCTCCCTTAAAAACTGGCTCTGGAGGATGCTGGGACATGTCTGGCAGCTGCAGAGACATGTGAAGGATGTAGTATATCTGGGATACGTTTGCCCATTTCAAATGCAACACTTCAGGGCACCAAAAGCACTGTAACTTAGAAAACAAATTAATTCATTTTCACTACTGATTTGTGGGCTGGGGTATGTACCAAAAAAACATCCTATTGACGTCCAAAACAGACACCGTTATTAGGAGACACGTTTTACCAGACACATTCAGAGGAGCCTTGTTTCAGGAATATGGCAGGTCTGGTCTGGGACCCTGACTTTAGAGCCAGTTTACAGGCAGTTGAGCTGTGACTATTCATTTTAACTGCACATCTTTGTCTAAATTGTATCACAAGAATAACACAAAGCTGTGATATTCACTCAGGTAATATTTTCTGTAACCCTGTATCAGTGTTGGAAGGACATGCTACACACATTCTGCAGCCGAACCTAATTCTACAGAACCAACGGTCACATAGAACTTTACCAGACTTTGCCTAGGAAACCTGAGAGGGGATATAGGCATTCAGCATAGTGGTTACCAGCATTCACTATGGATTAGAATAATCTTCTGAGCATTGCAGATTCTTCTGAGCATTGCAGATTCCTGGGAAGAGCTAAGGAAGGGGTCAAATATGTGTGCTCTAGAAAAAAGTAGTATCAGCAGCACATAAGCTCTGCAAGAAATCCAGATTCTCATGGCAAACAAGCAGCTCATAATCATAATCCACTTATTAAGAAGACTCCCAAGTAATTTAACGCATTTTCAAATTGAGAATCCATGAACTAGGTTTTTGCTGCACAATAGATGCATAATGTGATCCACATGTGGAATTTTAACATTTCTTTAGAGGCATTAAAAATAATAAGAAATGTGAAAATAGTTTTAAAACACATTTTAATTGACCCTACATATAAAAAAATTATAATTTCTATATCTCACATTAGCCAAACTTTTAAAGTGTTCAATAGCCACAAGTGACTACCTATTGGACAGCATATGTCTAGGGCACGACCTAAATAGAACATTTACTTTGATATCTCCAGGTGGATCTAATCTATACTCAGATGTGAGAACAATTGTTCATTGGGCAGCATAAAATTTTGA
>JAQZBX010035115.1:0-24719 GCA_029593785.1 Cabassous unicinctus
TGTAGCCTCTCTCCAAGGTAGGAAAAATAGAGAAGCATTAGACTTATGGTGGCTGGGCTTGATTCCCGGAAGCCACGCAATCAAATGTGGGCTCTTTACACCACCCAAAAAGCATCTTCCCTCTTCTCGGAATTGTAGTAAATGGCCATCTTTCTTCAGGAAGTCTTCCTGCATCACCTCTACCCATTACGTAAACCACTCACATAGTTTCTGGCTCAGAAAGTCACCTCTACTCCATTATCTCCTTTCTTTAATCCCCTTCTTCACCCGAGTGTTTAGTATAATTGCTCGTGGGTGATCAGCCATTATGTGTCTATCTGGATGTGACCTAGAAGGACTCTAAACTACTAATTAAAAAACTGATGAATGGGGGTTTTAAAGCTGCCAATTCCCACCATCACCAAGGCTCCAACGTAAAGTCTTCACTTTGACTTCTACTTTCATTCTATAGCCCCCCTTGGTGCTACCCCTGCCTCTTCCTTTCAGACACTTACTATTGCAAAGCTGCCTGTCTTCCCAACTAGTCTGTCTGCTCCTTGGAGGGCAGGGATCACATTAATTATCTTTGTGTCCAATCCCTGCCCTTCCACACCCCCACTGCTTCTGATTTGCACATATTTTGCACTCAGTAAATGCACGTTGAGTAAAATCACTTAATGCACTATTAGGAGGCAAAAACTAGAGTTTATAATTCCCCCCCCAAATTTTCTCACTCACAACTCACTGGTCAACAGAACAAAGCATTCAGTGTCCTTCATTACATGACGTTATCCTGTGCATGATGGTGCACTGAGATTGGTGGAGAGGACGTGGCCATCAGACCTCAGTCCCAGCTCTTCCACCAGACAACAGGGTGACCCAAAACACTGCCCTTCTAGGGGCCTCGGTTTCTGCACCAATAAAGTGTTGGCGCTCACTCGTGCCAAATGAGATATTCTTTCCTATGACTCTTTATGATGTTCTGAGTTCTCAGATGAATTAATTAAAATCGCTGGCACCCACACACCCAGCCGGGAGTGGCTGTATTAGTCTCTTTGCTGAGCGTGAAACCAGATGTTAAGTAATCACCCACACAAGAGCAATTTGGCCTTAATGCAAAATGGCAGTCCTTTCAAATGCTGAAGAAAAACACACTATTCATCATAGTAAATGAGTTTTAAACTGCATCTTTCTGCCCAAGAGTTCAAAGTATTAACACATGCAACCCAGCTCTCATCTTCGTTGGACTTTATTTGGAAGACGGGTGACAGGTATGGCTGCGCACATCTATCAAGTCTTTGTCAGGATCTTAGTTGGTACATGTGTGTGCACGTGTGCAGTTTTCTGCCAGCCTAACTGGTAAAGTTCTTGTGGACATTGATTATTGTCTATCACTTTGGAACTTCACCTCTTACTCTGTTCTCAAATCAACATTTCTGTTACTTCTTTCTCAAAATGCTTTGCACAATGTCTTATCTGAGCCAACAGAACATGTCAGTACATAAGGAGTGCTATTAGAGCAATTAATTGTAAATAACAGTAATAGATCTGAAAAACAGAGAAGATTGTTTCAGTTCTGTTTTGTCTAAGGTGTGGAGGAAGGTGCAGCAAAGAATGGACTTTTCAGAACAAACTATTAATTTGCATTGGACCTGCATACATCTGGCCTGGTGGCCTTTACGAAGACAAATTGAAAATTAAATAAAATAGTTAGAAGAGCAGTTGGTTATTTTCTGTCAATTGCAGATGATCTTCAAACCAAGTCTCTAGAAAGAATAAAATATGTATGGAAATGAGAGGGCTAGTTTTAAAACCACCTAGAATCAATTCACCATTACTTGTTCTAGAAATAGCATGCTGAAAGGTTTCAACTAGACCATTAATCCAGAAACCATTTGTGCTCAACCTTAAAAAGTACTTTTGTTTTCCCTCTATTTTGCATTAGGCTGAATTTTCAGATTAACTCTCTGGTCTGGTTTCCAAAGTCCACCTCAATTTTTCCACTTAACCTAACTAACCTGATTTTCCACTGCCACAAAAATCTACCCTGTTTTAACCTGGTTAGTTGACACTTTGCCTTCCATACCATGTATGGTCATAAAACCCAGCACACTTTTTTCATCTCAATTCAACCAAAACCAACCCCCCGCCCCCAAATTGCTTAGCAGAAAAAAATATTCATTGTAGAATATATTATATTTTTACTAAGTCTTTTACAATTATTCCAGAGCAGAACTTTATTCATCCCCTAAAGCAAAAAATTAGAAAGTACTTTTCACATCACTTTCTCAATACCTCACATACTTCATAGTTGCCCCAAAGACTCTTAGACTCTAGTTCCCGCTTCCCCAAAATTCTTTCCCTGAATCAGCCTCACCAGGTTCTCTGCGTTCTCTATCTCTCCTCCTTCTTTTTCTTCAGCATCTAATTCTTTCTTCTCTGATTTAAATAGTCCTATAGCTTTCCAAATGAAATCCTAGACTCTGTCCATGTTAGCACTCCCTTTCAATCTGGTATCCCAACCTTGTGTGTGTAAGTTCCAAAAGGCATTCAGAGGATGAGAGAGGGGGAATGGTAGGAGGCATGGGGTGAGGAGGGGGGCATAGCAGGGAGTATGGATTAGTATGCTTTGTGAACTGTCCCCATTACGTGTGCGTATGCCCGCCTGAAAATGTGCCTTTTTTTGTCCCTGGATCAAATGACTCCCAATCGTGATGCAAACTGATTGGGTCTAACAACCTTAAAGAAAACTTCTTAGCCATTTCAGGTCCTTTCCTCTAACCTCTAATTGAGCCAGTTTAGTGTCTAGTTGGACTTTCATTACTCGTTGTTGATTCCTCTATTGAAGTATGACTCCTTCATAGCATGATTCTTTTTAGTCTGTTTTCCGTGATCTTTTCTGTTCTGTGATCTAGTGTAATTCAATAATCGTTTGTTGATTCATTATGTCTTACTAAAGCTCCTATGCTTACAACTCCTTAGCATAAACAAAATCATAGTAGGAGAGCAGATAACATAGACACATTTCCAGGAACAGGGGAAAGCCAGGCTGAGTTCAAATTTTTCCTCAAAGAATGTACATAATGGATGGTGGAGAGTCACATGTGGCTGAATGGTGGTTTGAGAGTTTAGCAGGAGATTGATCTCCAGTTTCTCTCCATCTCTAGCTAATCCCATTCAACTCAATTCCTATTGCCTTGCATTGTGAGAGTGGAGTAGGGAAAGAGAAGAAAGGAGAACAACCAACTACAAGGTAAAACACACATGTTGAAGTTTCACATTACACAAAATGCCTAGAATGAAAGCCAACAATGATAAATACTGAAATAAAAAAATCTGAGTCATTTAAAAGGAGAATGATCACACTGATTGTGCAGGATTAATTAGTAAAAAAATCTGTATGGAAAAGGTGGGTCTTGAAAAATATAGAGATTCACAGACAGAGAGAGGAAGGGGGTACTTTCCAGATGAATTGTCTAATTCATCTGGAGGCTCAGGTCTGGACTGAGAAGTAGGAAGGCAGAGGACAGTGCGGTTGAAATGGTGGCAGGACTGGAGGACCAGAGCCTTCGCTTTGTCACAGCCCCTCCCTTGCCACTTGGTAAAGGGCAGACAAGGAGGAACTGCCTGCCAAGTTGGCCACTGAATTGGGGCTTGTGAATCCTTGACAGGAGGTGAGCATCTATCTCATCACTTGGTGAGGTTCTCATCTCATCTTCATGCCATACAGAAAGCAGAAAACAGTTAAGAGAATACTGGGGGTGGAATTTTCTCCAATGAAGCCACAGCTCTGGCCAGTTGGCTTCTTGGAATCTTTCTGGAGAAACTCTAAAACGGGCCTTTAAAGATCCACATGAGCAGTATGGGCTAATTTTATGGCCCAGCAATTTGATATCCCATCACTTTCCTCTTCTGCATGTGCAGCTGATCCAACTGGGCCCCCCAAGAAATGTTACATTGGCATGGAGGGTAATCTGGAAGGCTTGCAGTTCAATTTGGGGCCAAATCTGAGTTCTCTGAAGTTTTGCTAGATCCTGCAGCCTTTATAAAGGGTCTTGGAAGGCCAAACAGGAGGGCCTGTGGAACTTTTCTCTGGCGGAAGCTCCACACGGCAGGCTGGGCGCATTCCCAAGGAGCCTGTTATGTTCCAAACACTATGCTATAGAACCTGGGAATACAGCAGTGAAGAATGACCTTAAAAATCTTGTCTTCACGGGGCTACGAATCTAATGGAGGGAAACATAAAATAGACGTCATGAATGAAATATAGAGTAAAAAGTGATATGGAGAGAAACAAGGCAGGGAAGGGAGGTTGGGAGTGCTCGAGCGAGGGGGTAAGGTGCATTTGAGATTAGAGCAAACAGGACAGGTGTCACTGAGAGAGAAGCACCTGGATGAAGACTTTATCTGTCTTTGGAGGGAGAGGGAGGGAGCATTTAGGCTGTTTCCAACCCTTTGCTATTCATGTCTCTTTGCATGTCTGTTTGAGTTTCTCCAGGGTTTATACCCAAGAGTAAAATTGATGGGCATGGGTACATGTCACTTAATTTGACCAAACACTGTACAATCGCTTTCCAAATTGGCCACACTGACTTACATTCCCACTTGCAAAGTAGGAGAGCTCCGATTTTCCCAATACTTGGTATTTTCTCTCAATACTTGATTTATTTTCTTATTTTTGCCAGTCTAATAGGAATAAAGTGACATCTCAAATTAGTAGTTGATTTGGGGCTTTTTTGAATTGTGATAAACTTGAGTATCTATTCATGGTCTTAGCAGTTTGTCAGCTTTTACTTCTATGAACTGCCCATATATTGTCTTCACCCATTTTTCATTTTGGTTTCCTGACTGTTTCTTGCAGATCTGCATAACATTGGTGTATATTTTGTCTTACAATCAATCGTGGGCTTTGCCAATATGTTTTCTCCATCTGTCAGCTGTCCAATTTGTGTAGGGGTCTTTTTCAGAACAAGATATGTAATTTTTACATGATCAAATCCAGTTTTATTCCTCTCATGCTATCTGCTTTTGCATCTTGCTTAACAAACCTTTCCCCAATACAAGAACAGAGATAGATGCCAAATTTTCTTCTAATAGTTTTACTGTTCAGCTTTTCAAGTTCAGGCCTTTAATCCACTTGGAATTTATTTTTTACATGTAGTGTGAAATTGGGTTATAATTTTACTTTTCCCTATGTTTTTTAATAAAAATTTCCCCATCACAATCTACTAAACAATTTATCCTTTCCCCATTATTTTGTGAGGTCTCTTCCATGATCAACCAGGTTCCCTTATATATGTGGGTTCTGGTTCTGAATGCTCTGTTTGCTTGGCTCTTTGTTTGTTTGTTTGGTATATAGCTCTTAGCTCTGTTCTTGCCCAGTATCATGCTGGTTTTAATTAATTTGTCATTGTAACATGCTTTAATAACTAAAAGGTAAAGTGAGTCTTCTCTTTTTGCTCTTCTTTTTCAAAATACATAAACCTTTATCATTTCATATAAATTTTAGAGTTGCTTTATTTAATCCTGCTAGAGTTTTCATTGAAATTATGTAAAATTTACATAGTATTTGGTGGAGAATGAGAATTTTATGTATTTTCCTATTTGCGAACATGGTATAGTTCTTTTTTTAGTTTCTGTATCTCCTATAGTTTATTTTATCATTTCTCTCAGAATAGATTTTGTGCATCCTTATTAATTTCTAGTTACTTTAGAATTTTTAATTCTTATTTTAAATGGCCTTTTAGATTCATTGTGAGTTTGTTTTATTATTATTATTATTTTTTATTATTTTTCTATTATCTTGCTACTTATTTTCAAAGACATTTTCTAGTTGGTTATTAGTGTTGTAGTTTGTTGATTTTCTTAGGCTATGTACAGGATCATTTTATTTATTATAACTTTTATTTTTCTTTCTAATTCTTATGCCTCTTAATTTCTTTCTCTTGCCATTTAGTTCATTGCCTAGGACTGCTGGTACCCTGCTGAATGAAGACTTGCAATGAAAGCAAAGTACCTTTATCTTTTTCTTGACTTTAAAGGGAATGTTTCTAAACCTTCTCTAACAAGTAAAAAGAAAAAGTTCAAATAACTTAAAAGATATTTTAGAAATCTAATAAAAAATTAAAAGCAATAAAATAGTTACATTAAAATGATTTTGAATGCTGATGAAGTAAAAAAGTGATGCCATTAAAAACAACAATTTGTGGTGGATACTGCAGCAAGTAGAAGGCTCTGAATCTGCTCTACTGTTAGAGAGGAATGTTGGCAGGGTTCAAGACGTGCTACATACAAACTAGAATTCATGGGCCATTTTCCTTGATTTTACCAGAAGGATCAAAGTGGATTGAACCAACAAGTTGCTGACCAGAGCATCAATGTTATTCAGTATTATGACTTCATCCACCTAAAATCTTCTTTGTCCCACATTTTGGGAATATTTCTAGAAAATGCACATTTTTAAGCGTGTTTTGAGCAAATCAATGACATGATCAAGTGATAAAGGTGGGCTAGGAGTCCCCCCTCTCTCTGACCCTCAATGAAGAGGTCACTTACGCATGTGGCTAAATCATTTTTCAATTCCATTTCATCGTCTCTGCCCATGTGGCCCTATTTTCCTTGACCAAGACCATAGGGCAGTCCTAACAGCTTCCTTGTCTCCATGCTCTTCTTTTATTTTATCTTCCACCCAGCCACCAGAATATTGGGCCTGAGAGCAATCTGACACATACTTGTACTGAGAAGCCTGTACTTTGAGACATTATGTCTGAAATATATATGCACCCAGTCCCTTAGAAGCAGATCTGCTGCTGAGAAAACAATATTTGCTGGAGTTAAATGAGCCATCCCCATTCCTGCATTTCATTGGTGCCTCCAAGTTCTTTCAACCCTTCATGCCACCTTTGGTTCCTGATTTTATCTTTTCTTGTGGACATCCTGCCAGGCATCTTCAGGTGTTTCGATGCTTTGGTGGTGCCATTTACCTTCTAACAGAATTTGGGATTCTTCTGCCTCATGCTGCCCTTCCAGACCATTCCATGGCCACACTACCATAGAGCTCTCTGCTCAGAAATCTCCTTGTAGGTAAAAGCAAGCCTGTCCTCCTCAGTAAAGCCTGCAAGATCATGGTCCACCTCCCCAGCCCATCTCCAGCTGCACTTGCTGACTTCAGGTCACCTGCCATTCCTCTTGCCAGGTGTGTGCTTTCATATATCCTTTGAACTTTGTCTTTGTACTTGCTATTCCCTCTCTCTTGAATGTAACTTCCCTCTCTTTCTTAACCTTTTTTTTTGCGGGGGGTGGGGAGGTATCATTGATTGAACCCAGGACATGGTAAGTGGGAGGCAGGGGATCAACCACTGAGCTACATCCTTTCCCTCTTTCTTGATCTTTTAAACCCTTATTTATCCTTAAGGAACCAGTTTAAATTTCAGTTCTTCTGACTATTTCCCCAGATAGATAGTAATTCCTTCCTTTATGCTCCAACAGCAGAGTGCTTACACTTATGTTACTGTACTTAGGTTACACTTTGGCTATTATGTGTTTTCAGGTCTGTCTCACCAACTAAAATATGTATGCCACAATTTTTCTTTTCCTGGAAGTCAGTTTAGTGCCATGGATTTAATCTGTGCTAAGAAGAGTTTGAATAGCATGAACAGTACTTAGGAAATTAATTCTGTGGTCACACAGAATAGAGAATAGAGAATACTCTATTACTATAGAATAGAATAGAGAATACTCTATACTAGAGTATAGAATAGAGAATAGAGAATATTCTATTACTAGAATACTAATAGAGAATAGAGAGTACTCTATTACTATTGTCTCGTCATGATGCAGGTAAGGCTGGAACCAGGATGAGGATGGAAATGGTGAGTGTGAGAGCTCAAGGAACGAATGACTGAAGCTTGTGGGCAGTGAGAGAAGAGAAGCCTTTAAAATGGCTGTGGCATGTTGAGTGTAGGTGGCCAGGGATGGTGGTCTAGAAACAGAAACAGGGAAGGAAGGAGGAGGAAGTGACCTTGGGGGAAAGCCATGTTGGGTTTGCAGTCATCAAGAATACACAATAGCAAAGTCAACAGGTCTTTGGAAACGTGGGCCCAGAGGTGGGAACCTAGACTTGCCCACAGACTGGGGAGATATAGTAGCTGAAGTCGTGGTAAGAGACAGATGTTACATGGGAGACGGTGTAGAGAATGGAGAAAACAGGACTAAAACAGGATTCTCTGGGAATTGTTTTGCTGGGGGAGCAAAAGGAAGAAAACAAGCCAGTGAAAGGCGCAGAGAAGAGGAGAGAGGGCCAAAAAGTAGGCGTGAACCAGGATAGTGTCTTACTGCAGAAGCCAAGGGAGGAAGAATTCCAAAGAGCAGAAGGTCAACAGTATCGAATTCCGTGTAGAAGATGGGGCTGAAGAAGAGGCCACTGGATTTGGCCATGAGGAAGGCCTTGGTGATCTCCCAGGAGCCATTTCTGAGCAGGGGAGGGGGTGGGTACTGCCGGATGTGGAGGAGAGCGGGGGCGGGGAGGAAGCGGAGGCAGCAGGTGTCCTCGGTTCTTCAGGGTATTTGGCAGCACGGGAAAGAGCGAGAGGGGTAGGGTGGGGCTGTGGGGCCGGGGAAAGGGCTGTGAGGTCTGTTTACGAGACAGGCTGTCCCTTCCCCTCCTCCACATCCAAACAATTGCCAAGCCTGGCGGAGTCCAGCTCCAAACCATGTCTCCTTGCCCCTCTTCCTTTCCATCCAGCAGCCTTCTCCTCTTGCCTGGATGTGAGAGAAACCCTCAAGCTTGTCTGCTTCCATTTCTCTTCACTCCATTGCTTCCTCCATGCCAGAAAAAAAAAGCCTTCTCAAAGCACCTTTCTTTCCCGGGGTCAAAGACAAAATTAAGTGCAAATGCATCACTTAACTACGCAAGGTTCTCCTCAATATCCTTTTGGAATTTTCTCCCACTGAACCTCAACCATGCATGGGGCCGGCCATCACCTCAGCTTGCCCACCACCCTCCTGCCCTGCCTTCCCCTCCTGCCCTCCCAGCTTCCTGCCTAGATTTCTATCTGACCATGCCCCAAATCACTCTCTTTTTATTCTTTTATTCATTTTTTCTCTTCTCATGCTAGAAAGTCACCTTCCAGAAATTGAATTCTTTATCAGAGCAGGCATTTCCTTTGTGTTTTGGGGCATGCCACAGAAAAAAGGGAATTACAGGAGTTTGCCTGTATCTTTTAGTCAAAAGGTAAGCCCCTACCAGGCCTGTGAGCAAGCCAAAGCTGCCCCCCACCGCCATTAGTAAATGCTACCTCCACCACGCAGACTTCCCCACCTGAGGATCTGTCTTCTTCCTGTAGAGCACTGTGTCATCTTGTTTGTACCAGTTAACAGGACTTAGAGCCTACCCATCTATCACAAGGACTAGAGTTTATATCTACACTGCCCGGTGCCCTCCTTCTTCCATGCCATCTTCCCGGTACCTTGTGAGCTCTTTGAGGCAGGCCCATGTTTTACCTATTTTGTATTCCCATAGGTCTACCACATCCCTAGAGCCTCAGAACTTAACAAACTTGAATTGAATTGCAAGGAAAACAATTCTGCAGCCACTGAATTGGCTTGGAACGTGCAGTGAGAGGAAGTTTTCCATCTCCCAGACAGAATGGCTCCACCGTGGGTGGCTGCCACCCTCCACACACACCCGCCCTCTTGGGAAATCAGACAGACACCCTATTGTCAGCACTCTCCAGCACTGCTGGGGGTTGAGGGCGGCCGCCAGTGCCACACAGCTTGGCACCTGCGATATTTAATTCAGCACCTTGTCATAGACGGTCTTGTATTGTTCTTTAATTGTATCACATGTGGATGTCTTTTTCTCTCCAACAAGATTCAAGAACAAGCCTTGATTGTGTATCTACTTACCACGTACCAGGTGCTTTCACGTAGTTATCATATTTAAAAAACCCGTGAAAGCCCTGTGAGGTAGGTATGACTATGATTGTGGTCGGTTTTAAGGTGAGAAATTGTTTTGGAGACATGCAGAAGGGCATGTGACTAACACAAAGTTGGAATTTGGACCAAGATGAGCTGAGCTCGTTTCCACTTCGTTCCAGGCTATTTGGGAGCGGAACGGGGCTTGTGCCCTCCCCCACCCCCTGTGCCAGCTACCCTCCCCATCGGGCCAGCACCCTGCTCAGCACATAACCTATCCCAAACCTTTTGAATTAAATTCAAGGTGAGTAGTCTTCCTCGCTGCTGTGTGAGGTGGATGGAAAACACTGCTCTCGTATTCCCGCTGAGGCTCAGCGTCAAACAAACAGCCCCTGCAGGTGTGAAGGCAGAGCTATAAATATTTGCTGCTTTGTTCTCCTTGTCAGTGCCAAACAACATCAGCTCTTCTTCCCCAGGGAAGCTGATGAATAAATGAGAGATGCCACCCAAACAAAGCCAAGCCCTGCCTCTGGGCTGCGCCTGAGTGATTCCAGCTGAGCTGTTAAGGAGAGGGAATCCTTTGTGTGACCTTTGTGATGGAAGGAACTGGAGGCCACAACCAATCGCCACTGCCCACGTAATACCCCTGTGCAATGCCGGGACGCCCCAAACACAGGAGCCTTTGCGCAGCCCACCGTGCAGGGCTGCTTGTCTCTTCTCTGCCCTCTAAAGCAGCACCGCATAGAATCCTCCAACGACATACAGAGTAGAATCTATTTTTATCAGAAGCATAAATGCCCCTCACACTTGAACAGAACTTAATAGTTTATAAAGAACTACTGAACAATCGAATGAGGTGGCCCAGGGGAACATATATTATGAGCCTCCTTTTCTGGAGCAGTGACCCAGACTCAGAGAGGAGAAGCAACTTGCCTAAGCACACACAGCAAGGAAGCGGTAGAGTTGCGGCCCAGAGGCAGATCGCTGGCTCCAGGTCCAGAGCTCTTTCTGCTCTTCCATAGCTGCCTCTCTTGGCAGGAGTGTCTGAGCACATCCATTAGACATGTCCCTCTTATCATAGCTCACTCGTGTGAGCAATATCTGTCGCCTGGCTTCTCAGGGGAACAGTGGATAAAACTGAATAGACCCCGGAGAAACAATCCTGGTAGAAGGAATTTGAGAATAGAGTTGGGGCAGGAGTTTCTATGCCTTCGGTCTTAGAAATGTCCAAATTTCTAATTTTGGAGCAAAGGAGCAGCTACCATCCAAGCCACATGTGAAGTTCTAGGAGCCACTTAAAAAAGAGGGGACAGCCCAGCTCCATAGAAGGCTGTGTCATTGAGCCAAATTTGGAACCCTTTGCATACTTTCGGTGGAAGGTGAATATCCTTGTATTTCCATTTATTAAAAAAAAGTAATGAAGTCAATATTCAGGTAATCTTCAAAATTATTTCTGAAACACCGATTTGCACCTAGGCAGTGCTAAGCACTGTAGGAAGGTAAGCAGGCAGGCATGACCCCTGCCCTCTTGCGGTATCCAATTTAAGAGGCTTAAGGAAAGTTAATGTGTTAGAGGAGCACTCCCCTAGGACAAGGGTTGTTCTGGCTTATATGTTGGTGGGCGGACCCAGGGCCTAAGCCCACAGCCCATAGCTGCTTGCGTGACTCTGAAATAAGTTAAAGGTTAACAACCCTCCCTGGATGGGAAAGGATATATAGACGGTATTGTAGACCATAATCTTCTGAGAGCATAAAACTTCATTCCTGCGTACATAGTGATAACATCACCAGACCCCATGTGTGCCCCTGGCGGGACCCTAGCAGAAACTGTTCTCATACCCTATGGAATGTCTTTGTTCTGAAATCCTTACACCACCCTTCATTTTCCCACCTCTTTGTGGAGTGCTACTTTCATTCTCTGTACTGCCGCCACCGGAGACTCTTTCGTGTTTGTAAATCCAAATAAAGTTTCTGTCTGATTCAGAGCCAGGTGTGTTCTTTGGTCTTGCAACTGCCCCAAACTGTACCCTTCAGGAGTTGGGCTGGAACAGTTGGACCCTCTGATTTGACACCAGGCAACAACATAAGGACTTTGAGATGGAGAGCCAGAAGGACCTGGCCTTGGCTGGCATCTATCTCCGCTCATCCTGGTCCCTTCACACGTGTGTGAGCCACAGGACCTCCAGGATGTTCTTGGTTCCAGGCCTCTCAGACCTGGAAGTAGGTCAGCAGAGCAGACGGCACCTGTCCCGGGCATGAAGCAGGGCTGTGTGTTCAGTGTTAGAGGACCCTGTCTCTGGATGCCCCCCGCACGTGGGCACTGCTTCCCTTCAGCTGCTTCTCTCCTTAGGGTAGAAAAAGGGCTTTCCCCGTTCATCAGCCTATGAGGTCCCAGGGATTTTTCTAGATGTTGGGAGTACCACAGTTAATCAAGTAGACAAAAGCCGCTGTTGGTGGAGTTAGTCACCAATCACTAAGAAAGGCAGATATTGAAGTGTACGGTATGCTGCACGATGATCCTTGCTGAATGATAAAGGGAACGTAAAGCAGGAGGGAGGCGGGGGCTGCAATTTTAAATGGAGTGGTCAGCGTAGGCTTTCCTAGGGAGGTGGTGACTGAGTAAAGACTTGAGCGAAGTCAGGAGCGTCCAGGGCAGGGCATTGCAGGCAGAGGGGCAGCAGTGCCAGGCATGTTTGAATAACAATCAGAAGGTGGAGCAGTGTGCACAGGGGGGAAAGAGGTAGGCAATGAGTTAGGAGGGATCAGGTGTCTTGGGGGAGGCAGGCTGTCTTCGGCCTTGTGGACCATCGTACCGAGTTGACTTCTTTTCCTCTGAGACATTGGAGGTGACCTACCGATTGGACTTCTTTTTTAATAGCGTCGCTCTGGAGTCTGTATTGGGAATAGGCTGTTGGTGAGCAAGGTTAGAAGCAAGAAGACAAGTTAGAACATTGCTTGGATACTCCAGGCACAAGCAGGTGGATTGATCAAGTGTTGGAATCTGGGTCTATTTTGAAGGTAGAGCCAATGGAATTTCCAGACAGATTGGATGTGGAATGAGAGAGAAAGAGAGGAGTCAGGATGATTCTAAGGCTTTTATCCTGAGCACCTGGGAGGATGGAATTGCCATCCCTGAGTTAGGGAAGACTGCGGGTGGATCAGTTAGGGAGGCAGAGCAGCAGTTTGCATTTGGGACTTTATCTTTGAGAGGCAACAGGGCACAGTGAGAGGATTCCTGGCTCTTCTGCTTACTGGCTAGATGTCTTGAGGCAGGTCTTTTGACCTCCTAGAGTCTCCATTTCTTCCTCTGCAAAAGGGATATAATAATAGTGCTACCTACTTCAACAGAGGATTAGGATGGCTCAAAACCACATTTTTAAGGAGATCAGCACAGAATTTGGCACATAACTGGACTAAATAAATGGTTATTCTTCATGGCTGAGCCAGGGCAGAGCTTCAGAGTGGCGATCAACATTTTCCAGCCTCCAAAAGGCAGGGTCTGCGTGTGACTGGGCAAATGCCTTCTTTGAAGTCTGAAAGGTCAGCGCTTTGCCAGCTGCCTGCTGGAGACAAAAGGCAGCATGGTTTGCCCCATTGTTGCTCTTTGTTTCTTACTGTCTACCTCAAATAAACAGCCTGAGGCCAACTGCCTTCCGCTGCCAGGGCAGTCTCCCTGGAGACTCCCTTGCTGCCAGCAGACTTAAACCCCCTGCACAAAGGGTTTAAGGTTACACCCCCTGCCACCCTCACCATCTCTCCTACAAGACCCACCTCGGGGAAAGAGCACCAGCCTTGAGGTCATGGACTTGGATTCCAGTCCTACCACTAATGGGTTGGGGGCCTTGCTCAAGTTCGTTTACCTTTCTTATTTTTCTCTTCTGTAGAATGGGAATAGTACAACACATTTTCCAGGGTTGTTGTGGGTTTGTATTCTGACTTGGTCTTGCACAAGTTAGTTAAAACCTCTGTCTTAGTTCCCACCTTTTAAAAGAAAGATTCTAGTAATTCTCACTTGTGAGAACCTAGAGAAATAAAAATATTTAAAATAGTACCAGGCACATAGTAGTTTCTCAAAAAAATTAGCTTTGATAATTGTATAAGGAAGACATAAAAGTGTTTCTAAATGCTGTACTACTTTAAATATATGATATAATTTTTCTCATGTTTGCCTTGAACTTTTGAAGTTCCCAAGAGTATTCTCTGCTTCTCAAGTCAAAAGAGTCACATGTTTTCTATGCTATTATAAAGGAGTATATACATAGACCCAAAATATTAAGCATTGTTTGGAAATAGACACTTCTTTGACATATATTAAATAATCTCATTTTTAAGAAAGGTTTTGCAGTTAATTCTTCAACAGAATGAAAAAGCATCTCCACATTACCTGATATTGTACATTGACTTGCTTTTGTTTGAATGTTTGTCTTTTAACTGAGTTTTATTAACACAAGGTCCACTGTCTCTGGTATGTCTCCATAGACTAGGATTGTTATGAAGTCATGCATCCCATCTCCTCTGAGGTCTGGGCATTCGTGGAGGCCAATGGTTTATAAATGGCATACATGTAGACCAAGCATAGAAAACATGTGGGCATGTGTCAAAATGGATTTTTTAAAAGATAAAAGAATATCTGAGAATCTCTGAGATTTGCAGTAATAAGAACACACTAAAGCGACAGCAGTCAACATGGATTGTAAAGCAGTGCTCACTGGTTGCCGACTATGTGTCCAATGGCCCAGTTAAGCCATGGTCCAGACAGATGTACATGGCATGCCCCACATGCAAGACTGTGGGATGCAGCTGCCCTGCTGCTTGTTCATTTGTTTCCTCAACTACTGTGTGCCTAGAGTAAAACTGGCCCTGTGGTTGGCTGGCCCGTTGGTGAGCTTACCTTAAATCTGTCTGGATCTGCAGGTAGATTTCTTCTCACTCATGTAGAAGAGCTGGACTCTTCTTCCATTTCCTGCCACTTGCCAATTGTGATTGTATTGCTTAAACCTTCCAAGCCTCAGTTTCCCCACATGCAAACTGAGAATAATACTACCTATTCCTAAAGCTGGTTAGGCGGATTGTGGATGAGTTCTATACATTTTCAGGTACTAGTTGTTGGAAGGTATTGCTGATCTGACCTAGTATATGCTTCTATCTTTCTGCATTTAGGGTCCTCTCTGCGAGACAGAATAATCAATAGCTTTCTGTCATCCAGAGCATAGAGAAGAATAATGAGCACCAAAAGGCCAGGCTAGTACTTGCTCCTTTTATCAAACTTTCTATCTACTCTATGGCTGTTTCTTTATCACCAGCCACCAGGGACATTTAGAAAGGAGAGCAAATGCGTACCCACTACCCAACTTTTCAATCACATGTAAAGGCCTCTATTGTGATTTATCCGAATAGGGCACAGGGCACTGGGTTCTAATTCAATCCACACCACCAACTCATGTAGCCTTGGGCAATCATTTCTCTTTCATTGAGTTCAAATTTCCTCCTCTGTAAAACAAAGGGTTGTATTAAGAAATCTTTAAGGTCGCTGCCAACTCAAATACTCCCTTATTGAACTGTATATTTCTATCATTCTTGATCAGCAAAAATGTAATATTTAGTCAATTTCCTCAAAACATTAAGATACATTTGTCATTACTCAGAGTAACAAGTCTACTGCTATCCCATGGTCTTCTGGGTCTACACATCTTGAGTATTTCTGAAAACCTCTTAAAAGAAGAACATTCTGAAGGTAGATTCTTCAAAGCTCCACTGCCTGGTTCACCCCCTGACCTCGTGGCTTACACCTCTTTCCTTCAAGACACAAGAAACGAGAAGGATTTTACTTAGTGATGAGTGAGCAGGAAAGCTGAGGGAGTTACTGTACCCAGAGACTAATCATTTAAAGGAGGAGTATATCAAAGCACACACTGTATCTTGGATGGCCTCTCCAACAGTTTCTAGGTTTTCCAGTGAGGCAAAAGGGATCCACCTAGAGGAAGAGAAAGTGTAAGATGAGAAGAAGGCTGTTGCTTTCCTTCAGTTCTGTGCCCTTATCTTACTGAGGCCCAGAGAGGAGGTGTGGCTTGCCCAAGGTAACAAAGATACTGCTGGGAAAGTGTGTTTCCTTGGAGCCCAGTCTTGTGCTATTTCTACTTCATCTCCCTCTTCAGCTATTGCCCAAAGAAGCTGGCCTTTTCCTCTTTTGAAAGGAAGACCAGAGAGCTGAGAAACATCAGTACAGTGTCACACTACATTTTATTGTCATTAGCAAATCCATCTCTCTGGCTGGCTTCTTTCCATCATGAAATGGGGGCCAATTGGCATGTGTCTATATTTATTTAATCCTGAAAGCCTTGTCAGAGTCATCTTGATAAGCTGGCTCAGTCATCTTTTTAGAACCTCCAAAAGTGTGGCATTCTCTTTATATTGGTTGAGAAAGCTGCAGCCCAAACACACATGTGCTTTCATATGTGTGTGTACACACACCCGTACATATTCAGGATGCACGAGTGTGCATGTGCTGCCTGTGGGAGTGGGTGTGAGCATGGGGGTTCCATTACATGGCAATGGCTCGCCTTCCCAAAGGCAGGACTCTAGACTCAATGACCAGTTGGGGTGCTTTCCAGCACTGAGAGTTCTGGTTTGTGATTCTGTGTTGACTGAGGAATGACTGAAGACTACCAGGTCTCTAAAAGGACATGTTTGCTTCCTGAAAGAGAAGAGACCAGACTAAATCGAGGCCATTCTTGACAATTATTCTGTGAGTGGAAAAGAGACATGCCAGGCTGGTCCTCTAGGTCGATGCTTGTGGAGGGTGGGAGCTTTGGGTTTCAGGAGCCTCCAGAGCCCTCAGACTTGCCTTTGAGCTTCATCACAACCCTGAGTGGAGCAGTGGTCAGGCAGGGGAGCTGGGTCCACCACGATTGCTCCCTGGACTTTGCCCTTCTGTAAGCCACCTCACATCAACCATGTGAGAGGCATCAGGCTAGGTACTGGGATCCCAAGATGAATAAGGCCTGGCTTTCATCATTGCACAGTTCATATTCTAATGGGATGAGAAGTGCATTTTAACAAGTATGATTCAGTGTGGTCACTATCCTCCTGGAATAAAGCTATATAAAAGTGCTGTGGGAAGACAGGAGGAAGAAAAGAATTCTTCCTTGGAGGGATTTTTTTCTCTAACATTGGCATGGATTTCACTCAATTGAGATAAAATAAGTATTCTTTGAGTGCTTTCTATGTGCCTACAACTGTGCTAAAAGGAGAACCCATTTTGAAGAGGAAAAAGGACCCCAGAAGCAAGGCCCAAGCCTCCTGATTCCCTTTCATTTATTCATTCAACATTCGCCAAGTACAACCCCCACAACCAGGACACAGGGGACACCAAGCTAAATGAGCCTTCCCTGCCCAATTCCGTTCAGCATGTCCACCTTTTAGGCCAGGCGCAGGGGCTCCACGGGGGTCAGTCCTCAGGCAGCACCACAAGCCCAGGCCCATCTGGAGCCTCACCTCACCTACAGCGTCACCTGTTGGGTTAGAGCTGATGGCAGATCTGTCCGCAGGCTGTGCTTCTGGCCTTGTGGCCCCGGGGCAGCTGAGTCCTGCTCTAATTCCCAATCCCTAACCTCATCCACTGCTCAGGCTGCTTTTACCTCCCGGGCTAAGGTTGGGCATCAGGTGCCACCCACATCTCTCATCTCAAAGCTGACAGTTCATAGGTCCTCGCCATAGAAAGCTCCACGTCCACGATAACAGGGCCCAGCTCCACATCCATGATCATAGGGCCCAGCTAGGGCGGGGAAACAAAGGCGTTTCTCTAGCTTTGCATCTCCGGCCATTTATGTGTGACTGCCCAGGCCGTTGTGCTCATGAGCCCGGCTCAGGGTTCTCCAGAAAGGCATGCTGTGCTCTACTTGGGGTCTCACGGAGCACAAGTGGTTTCCTAGAATTGCCAGCTGACCATGAGTCATTAAAAGTCAAATTGTATAAGCTGAATGGGGCTGCTAGGAAATGTAATATCATATAGGGCCCTATGATAAAAAAAATATAATACTTTGACATTATGTGGTTCCAGAGGGCAAAGACTGATTCTCTCAACCTTGTTTACAAAACAAAGTGATGCATCAGTTACAAAGGGAAAACAGTGGGCCTTTCATTGCTCACATTAGAGTCTAGCCACTGGAAACCATGCTTTCTGGAGCGTGTGTTGGGAAGGGGCCGTAGTTTACTTGTTTATTCTTCTTCCAAGTTGTAGCCTGTGACCTAGAAAGAGTGGCAAGAAAAAGCAGGAGGGCCTCCCTTTCCCTCCAGAACTCTTAATTAGAACATTCCAGCCTTCTCTAAGGCGTGGTTTTGAGGTATGACGCAGCAGTGAGTTAATGATGAGTGGAGGAAAGTCCTGCTTTTCAGCAAGTGGGGCCAGCCCAGGAGCTCATTGGTGGGGTGTGATGATGAAAGAGCTCAACTGCTTTCCTGGGCTCCCTAGGTCAGGTGTTCATGGTATAAGGATTGAAAACAAATTCAGCACAAAGAAGATGATCCGGAGTTCAATATGAACCTGACAGTAGTAAGATAGCCCTATATATGTGAATAGTATTTAACAGTTTATAAAGAACAGTCATGTATTATCTCATTAGAGCTATGGAAACCCCAGACATTAATCATTAGTATTCTCATTTTACAGATGAGGAAACAAAGCCCAGAAAAGTTGAAGTGATTTTCCCATGGCTATATCCTTACTCAGTGCTTAAGCCTGACTTGGACTTGGCGTATCTGGCTCTAGGTGGCCTTTTCACATGACCATAGGTGCATTCTGCATCATATCGGAAATAATCTCTTTGGGATTATATATACCAGCCTTCCTCTTCAATAGCACAGATAAATGGAAGCTGATAGAAAATACTTGCTCATTGTTTCAAAAGGCATGATGAGGAAAAGCAAACGAAATATTGAACGTGTGCAGGGGTTGCCAAGGAGTGTTGTATTGTGCTCTGGAAATTTGTAGTGCTATCGGTTAACTAGTCTTAGATGTCTGTGATGATACCTTGCCCAGATATAAGAAGAGATAAGAAGGGTTTCAAGTTCTCATCTGATTCAGAAGGCCCATGGGCCTTTCCTTAGAGTGGCATGGCATTCTCTGTCAACCAGGTTCCATCATGGAGCCACTTCCCAAAACCCAGAGTGCCTGTGTCAGCATCTCACAAGGCCCCGGAGAAAATGACCCATCACTGCGCAGCAGCGTAAGGTATGTTCTACCTAAGAGCCTGGAAATCTTTCAGCTGCTGTACTATTCCACATGGAAATAGATGGTTACATTTCTTAAAGAATCCCACATCTTGGTCTCCAAGAAAACCTGTTTTATTAGAAGTCGCTACTGAAAATATTATCTCCACAGTTAGACAAAAACTGATGTTATTGTTTAGGATTTACAAGGCCTGAAACATACTTCTTTGATCTTTATTAAGGAAAAATGGTTAAATGTAAATTAAGCACAAGCAATTTAATGTTGGATAACAGGGTATAAAGAATCCTATACAAGGATAATAGGTTAAAAAACAAAAGCGATGCCGAAATCTCTAAAATTTAAGAAAGATGTACAAAAGACAAATAACAAGCAAAACATTCCTTGTAAATAGTAGAACATGGAGGGGAACACAATAATTCCTTTTGCCACTTGATGAAGTTCAAAATAAGATTTTACTCTAAGAGTTCAATCATAAATCAATAAAAAATGGATCAGACTAGAGCAGAGTTTCTTAACTTCGGCACTATTGACATTTTGGTCCAGATAGTTCTTGGTTGTAGAGGGGTGACCTGTGCATTGTAGGAGGTTTAGCAGTTGCCAGTAGCACCCTCTTTCCATCCCTGTTGGATGGAGACCGAAAAATGTCTCCAGACATTGCCTGGTGTCCCCTGGGGGAGAAGGGATTGTCCTTTTTGAGAACCACTAGAATAGAGAACCACCAAATCAGATAGAATGCCTTTAGGACTTTTAGGTCTTGACGATGACCTAATTCAACAGGGGGAGGGGGGCACACTTGAGTAGTTCCCTTCTAAGTCCTTGCAAGGTGATAGGTATCTCATTGTCCTTTCAGGCAGTGAGAAGGTGCATCCCCTCTGGAAGGTATGCCCATACCTGGTTCCCTCGGGCATTCCATTTGCCCGACTCCCCTTGCTCTGGATCCATTCACCCAACAACCTTCTGATGCTATATTGTCACCCAAATCCTTTCCACAGGGAGAGGTTTCACTGGCCAGCAGATGGAGATGAGCATCTTGCCTACCTGGCACCACTATTTTTCTCTGTATGTGAACGGATTGGCATTATAGTTCAGCCACCAGTCTCTGTGCACTTGGTTAGCATAAGTCATTATCTCTTGTCTGATCTATGCCGGGATTTCAAAAAGACTGAATTTTTGATCCTGTAAAATTTGATGAATGTAATAAGATTTAAAAAAACCTGTGAAACCTCTTGGAAACCCAACCAACCTTCTTCTTCTGGTTAGCTATTGTTGTATAACAAAGCACTCAAAACTTAAAGCGACAACCATTTTATTGCTCACAATTCCATAGGTCCAGGAGTACAGGCCAGGCTCACTGGGGACTCATGGTATCCCAGCTCCATGTCTGGGACCTTGTGGCTGCAGGAAGCTGGGGGGTGTCAGTGCTCCTCCATTTGGCCTCCTCCTCCATGGACTTTTCTCCCATGCCAGTGCAAGGCTCTAAGAATACAAATGCAGAATCTTCCAGGACTCTTTTTTCTCTCCTTTATTAGAGTACAATCATGTATAAAATCAGGATTCCCATATACCTCCCCACTACCAACACCTTGCATTGGTGTGAAACATTTTTTACAATTGATGATAGCACATTTTTGTAATTGCACATTAATTAAAGTCTACGGTTTAACTTAGGGTTCGTTGTTTGTGTAGCGTAGTTCCACGGATTTTTTAAAAAATTTATTCCGTGACCATATGTACAATCTAGCATTGCCCTTTTTAATCATATTCAGATGCACATTTCAGTACTGTTAATTATGTTCACAGTGTTGTACTATCATCACTACCAAACATTACCTAAACATTTCTATCATTCCAAATAAGAAACCTGTATATTTTAAGTCTTAACTTCCCATCTCCTGATCTGCTAGGAGAGGGAGCCACACAGTGACATTTCTGCATGTATATTTTTGGTCAAAGCAAATAACACATAACACATCCAGCCCAGATTCAGTGAGAGGTGGAATAAACTCCAGCTCTTGATGGGAGGAGTGACAAAGTCACATTTCAGAAGTGTATGTGGGATGGCAGGGCATGTTGTGGCTACCTTAGGAACTAATCTATCAAAGTGGCATAGAATAAACCCCAAAGAGAGTCATATAAATCTTGTAAAGTTTGTAATAAGAGAAGTGTACTGAAGAATGCACCACTACCTTGGATTAAAAAGGACAGAGACAGTTTAAAATAAAAAGAGGCCTCTGGGTCTCCAACTTTCTTTGGGCAGAAAGCAGGCTGAGAGAGTTACAATTCATTAGTTACAGGAAATCAAAGATATATCCAAGGGTGAACCCCAAGAGCAGTGCCAAGAGCTGAGGAAAACAGTAGATTGGGAAATCCTTCCAGAAAGCAGAAGCAGACCCTTCCCCAGGAACATCCTTCGACCCTGGAATCAGAGGAACTGACAACATTTGCCTGGACCTCAAAATTGGTCTGGATGGATAATTGCTGTGTACTTTCCCACATTCTCTTTCCTCTCTTACCCTTGTATGTTGTTGTGTGCATTGTGGGCAGATCATTTGCCTTTTTAGTTCAAAGGTCTTCAGTAGTCTTACCACGTCTGAACCCGATGGACATCACGGTGTACTCAATTTTGAACTTGTAAGCCTGTGCCGTAGCTCCCATTGGGAGGCCAAGTGTAGGCCCCCTTCTCTTGAATCTGGGCTGGCCTAGTTGTTGCTGTGACCAATAGAATGTGATGGAAGTTACACTGTGTGTCTTCTGTACCTAGGCCCTGTGCTGTTTGGCAGCTTCTACTTTTGTGCTTTTGGAGCACTGAACCATCAGATAAGAAAATCCGGGCTAACTTGCTGGAAAGGGAGGCCAAGTGGAGGAGCACTGAGATGCCCCGGCAGGCTGTCAGCATGACACACCCACATATGTGACTAAGGCCATCTTAGATCCTCCAATCCCAGTTGTACCTGATCAATACTAAGTGGAGCAGAGACAAGCTATCCTCACTGAGCCTTGACCCACTTGCAGATCTACAAAATGGTGGTGGTTGTTTAAAGCCACCATGGTTTGGGTCAGTTTGTTACATAAGCAAGAAAAACCTCCAGAACAAATCCCATCCTTGCAGGATGCCTTTTCATCTATTACATACACGCGTTTCCCTTTCTCCCTGAATATTTTTACAACGCATCCAAAATTTGCAGGCTCTTTGCAGTATCTGAGCTATTCTATTGCCAAAACAGTTGCATAAATATTAGGACAGCACAATGAAACCAAGATGCACTCCTGTTCCCACTAATGCAACAACAAAACTGAGTGGACAGAAAAAGTCAAAGGCCAGTATTGGACAATACACTAAGACAGGCTTGGGAGGTGCCAGCACAGACCTCCAGGGGCTAGAACTCTGCCTCCACCTCCATCAGGAAAATGTCAAGTCACAATGCTCCTGCAAGACTCACTCATTCTCTCCACCATCCCCCTCCACTCACTCTTCCCCCAGCCCTCAACCCTGGCAGACACTCCGTGGCTTCACCCCCATCATCTGTAACCTGCCTGCTTCTGCTTACGGTGTGTTGTAGAAACTGCCAGGGTCCTTAGGATCTCGGTCCACAGGGAAGAAGACAGACCACCTGCTGTCTCTTGGCTTTGAAAAAGGCCACCGATCACGATGCTCTGCTTACAGACGTTTAGGTTGCCCTTACTCTGTGCTCTGGCCTCAGAGAATCAGCTGCCAGGCATTGGGCGCTGAGGCTCACTGTTCTTCCAGATCACTGACAGCCAGACAGGCCCTGATTTTCCATGGGGGTGTCTATTCCAAGGCAATGAGGGAAAAGAAGGGGGATCAGAGGAAGCTTGGATTTGTTCTAGGATTGTTAGCAGCAGGCATTTGTAGTAGCCTGCTTATTTTGGCTTCGCACACAGAGGCAATGGAGGGCTCCTGCCTCTCAGACTTAATACCTCATCAGAAGCAGGGTTGTCAATATCCTTACTTGACAAAGACCAAAGTCCAAACAAGGAGCCGAGCAGCAGTAACTCTGGGAATTTGTCCTAAGCAGTCCAGATACAGAATGACTTATTATAGAATGAAAAGAGAAATTCAGGAACTGGAAATTAATAGTATGGAAATGTTACCAAGACTGAAGAGAAATGCTTCTCCAGAGCTATCATCCTCTTGAGAATTGGAAGACCCGGGCTGACTCCTAGCTAGGCTACTACTGTCAGCTGCAGTTGCTGCATTGCTTGGTGATTCTTTTATACCCAGGGAGTTCAATTTTCTCCTTACATTGCTTACTTAACTCTAACCCCACACTCACAGAAGCACAAACTTGATCCAACTTCCTCAGAAACTGAGGCCATCAAGAAGAAAGTACCTCAACTTCCTGTCCCCTCCACCCTTACACTCCTTCAGATGTATCAGTCATTCTTCCTTGGTCAGCTACTTTCCTCCGGGTGTCAAAGGACAAAGCGTCCCTCTCCAGTTCCACCACCTGATCCTTGTGGTCCTTGGTGCCATCCCTTCCTGCTTCTGAGGTCCTTGTTTCAACAACTGCTTTGTTCTTTGCTGTGTCTTCAGTTTCCTCTTCTCTACTGACTCTTTACTCTCTACCAATAAATATGCCTAAGTCTCTCTTTGACTCTTCATGATTTTATACCCCTCTCTTGACCCTAAATCCTCTTCCATCCTACACCCTGTCTCTCAACCTCCTGAAAAAAAACATCTTGTGTTCTTATGTTCTTAGAATAAACATCTACACTCACTGTCTCCACTACATCACAACCTAATCACCCCTTGTGGTAGATTGAATTGTGTAACCCAGCAACAAACATGTTCTTCATCTTAATCCACAGTCCTGTGGTGTGAACCATTTGAAAATAAGACCCATTGAAGATGTGTAATCAGGTAAGGTATAGACTCATTTGTAGATAGATTCTTATTTAGTGTGGCCCAATCAATCAGGGTGGGCCTTAATCCAAATCGCTGGAGTCCTTCATAAGCAGAAGAAATTCAGATGCAGTGAGTCAGAAGAAGCTGGAAGTCAGCAGAAACCGGAAGAGCAGATGCAAGGAGAGCGGGCTGGCCATGTGACTGGAGGCAGAGATGCAAGCCAAGGAGCTCCAAGGGTTGTGGCAGGCCAGAACCAGAAGGCTACAGACTTTGCGGGGAAAGCACGGCCTTGCGGATGCCTTCATTTTAGACTTCTAGCCTTCCAAACTGTGAGTCAATCGATTCCTGTTGTTATGCCAACCCATTGTGTGGTATTTGTCATGGCAGCCCTGGAAAGCTAAGACAGCCTTCAACTCATTTCTATCTGTTCTCCCTCCTGGCTCCACTCCAACTGCCCTGGCCAAAATCAGCATGAGGCCAGGCCTGTTCAGCCAAACCCATCAGACATATTTCAGCTCTTCTTGTGTCAGATATCCCTTCTGCATTTCACTTCGTGCCCAGGAACTCTTTACTCCCTTGGCATCTGCAGAACTGGTTTCTTTTGGCTCAGCTTGCTCCTCTCCGATGATTTCTCTTTGACTTCTTTCTAGAAGACATCCCTGCTTCCCCCTCAAATATGCTCTCTCCTGGAATAAGGCCTTGATCTGTGACTATTCTTCCTAAGAATGC
>JAQZBX010035116.1:0-24712 GCA_029593785.1 Cabassous unicinctus
GGCTTAGCTCCTGTTTCCTCCACAAGGTCAGCTGTAGGCGATCAGGCGAACGGTTCACTTCTCTTCTCCTGGGGCCTTCTTTCCAACATCAAAACTGCTTCTCAAAGACTGCTTCTTAACCTGCTCCGTCTGTCCTTTGCCTTGCCTTTTATATTCGATTCCCCACCCACCAGGGGGTGAGGCTTAACACCCTAATCATAACCTAATCATACCCAGATTAACAGATCAGTTTACAAGCATGATCCAATTATATTTTTGGAATTCATAATTACATCAAATTCCCCAACGGTTACACCATGTTCCCCATCCCCTTGAAGCAGTTGGGTTGATAGAATGGTGGCATGGCCTTTTGAAGACTCAATTACAGTGCCAATTAGGTGGCAATACCTTGCAAGGCTGGTTCAATGTTCTCTGTGATGCTGTGTTTGCTCTAAATCAGTATCCATTCTATGCTGCTCTTTCTCACAAAATCAGGATTCATAGATACAGGAATCAAGGGGTGGAAAAGGGAATGGCATCACTCACTATTACCCCTAGTGACCCACTAGGAAAATCTTTGCTTCCTGTTCCTACAACCTTAAGCTTTGCTAGTCTACAGATCTTAGTCCTAAAAGGAGGAATGCTGCCACCGGGGAACACAAAAATGTTTCCATTGAAGTGGAAGTTAAGATTGCCACCTGGCCTCTTTGGGCTCCTCTCACCTCTGAATCAACAGGCAAAGAAGGAAATTGCTCTACTGGCTGGGGTGATTGATCCTGACTATCAGGGGGAAGTAGGACTTCATCTATATAATAAGGGTAAAGAAGAATTTGCCTGGAATACAGGAGATCCTCTAGGTTGTCTCCTAGTGCTGCCATGCCCTGTGATTAAAATCAATGGAAAATTGCAACAACCCAATTAAAGCTGGACTAACAATGGCCCAGAATCTTAAGGAATGAAAATTTGGGTTACCTCACCAGGCAAAGAATCACAGCTAGCTAAAGTGCTTGCTGAGGGTAACAGGAACATAGAATGGGTAGTGGAAGAAGGTAGTGAGAAACACAAACTTCATCAAAGTGACCATTTACAGAAATCAGGACTGTAATAGTCATGAATCTTTCTTGTTTCATTAGGAGTATGATTGTATATGTACACAAAACGATTTTCTATGTTTTCTTTCCCAACCTTTTCCCTTATCATATGACAAGTTGTATTAGTTTCAGGTCATAATATTTAAGGATTTCAAGTTTGAGAGTGAATATTACACAAAGACTTGCACTCTAATTTGTAGGTAATTAATGCATTTCTGGTTGTACAAAGGAGAATTGAACATTGTTATGTAGAAATATGTATATATTTATATATATATATGCATGTCTGTTATTGTTTTACTTAGTGGCTAAGTATGGTTTAAGGTAAAGTGTATGGTTGCTGAGTTGACAAGGGGTTAACTGTGATCATTAGGTAATGTGTTAACTAGGCCAGGTAATTGTGCCCAGTTGTTTGGTCAAGGAAGCACTGGGCTAATTGTAATTCAAGGACATTTATGGGCTTTAGTCATCAGTGAGTTTACTGCATAGATGGCTGATCACATCTACAATCAACCAGGGAGATTGCCATCAGCAATGAGTGATGTTTTACCCAATCAGCTAAATGACTTAAAAGGGGTAGTGATTTCAGCATTCAAAGAGAATTTCCCAACTCATCTTTGAACAGCCAATATTTCCCAGAAACTCATCAAGGAACTTCATTGAACTTTCACCAGAGCCTCTGGTTTGCAGCCTCCTTGCAGAACTTGGACTTGTGCATCCCCATGGTCATGTGAGAGACTCTTATAAACCCTCATACTATTTACAAATATCTCCTGTTTCTTCTGTTTACATAGATATCCCCGACTAATACACAGGTTCATCCATATTTTTGCATGCATCTGTAATTCATTTCTTCTTACTGCTGAATAATATTGCTTTGAATGTATCTACCACATTTTACTTATCCACTCATCTGTTGATGGACCCTTTGGTCCCCAAATTTGGCAATTGATACTTCTAATTTTGAACAGCCCCTGCCCTCAGGGTTACAAGACTAGTGGGAGGAGAAAGATCGTCATCAAATAATCACAGATGAATGAATTAATATGAGTTTTCAGGAGGTATGAAGAGGAAATATTGTTTCAGACTGAGAGTGAGAAATGTTTCTCTATATGGATGCGCTTTTAGCTGAGATCAGAAGCGGGGACAGACATGTAGTGTAAAAGTCCATTTCAAGGGACTGGGGCATGATGAATATATTAAGTTTAAAAATTTTGGTTTTCTTTCTGTTTAGAATGAGGCATTGGTTTTCTTTCAAGCAAAGAAAAAGATAATTATATTACCCCAATTCTAAGCAGCTCTCCCTGGGTCCTGTACAAAAGTCTTTGGCCCTTTAAGGAGTCAGTTATCTTCCTGCAAATCAATCTACCTCTGTCCCAGACCATTGCATTGATGTCAGAGCATTTCTTCCTGTTGGGCAACATGGCTCCCCACCTTTTGACATGAGATTGATTGACTGGCGTTTCGTCTCTAGGAAGAGGTCTTTTAGGACATTATGGAACAGTTCCATTCTTATTCACAAATGCTGAATAGGTGGTGTTTGTTCTCCCTACCTTCTCTCATCTGTCTCGTGTTTACCCAGAAAATTTAAAGCATTCTATCATAATATTACACAACCTCATCACAATTCATCTTATAATCAGAAATCCACCTTTGAGGGTTCAATCCACCTTTTTATATCCATGAAACCATATTTGTCCAATAATGTTTTTTGTTCCATATGCACAGCATGAGGGTTTTCTGAAAGCAATAAACAATACTCACCTCTCAACATCCCAACCTCTCATCCTTTGAATATTCTGCAAATGTTTAAATAAAGACTAATTTCTAGAATTCTATGGGAAAATGGGTGTGGTAGAGACGCTGCCAAGATTCTGATGCAGACTCGGTCTCCAATCTCCTCCAGCTCACGGTGTTATATTAGTGATAATCCCCCAATGCCAAAGTTTCCCTCCACACTTCAAATTAGGTCCATTATGTAACAAAACTGGGGTCCCACTCCTCACATCATAGCAGCTTCAGTCTATCATCTTAGAAGATTGCAACTTGGGCCCAAATTTAGCAGTGGTGCACATTTCTTGAGTGCAGAGGAGAGATTCCCCACAACAGATAGCAGTGAGATGACAATGATTCAGACTGCTAAGGGAGACACCAAGGGGGAAAATGTCTTATGTAGCCCTGAGGTTTCACACATTATCATTGTCCTTAAGCCCAAGCAGGACAGGGTCCTTGATAGGATATTTTGCTGATGCCCAGAAAAGGCAGGCCCACACTGCTCTCTCACTTGTAGGCATTCAGTACCCATTTTAGGTGCTGATCTTTTTCTGTGCTTCGATTGTAAGCCCCTTCTGTGGCTTTGAACATTTTTTTCATATCAATTTCCTCTCCTTTGAGGCACTGTCTATTTGTAACTGATGAGTATCGGATAAATATAGCTAGGCAAAAGCAGCATATTAGGGTCTTGATTCTAAGAATTTAGGAAAGGACATGAGATTAAATTTAGACCTTAAATGTTTTATACACTGTGTTGGTGAGAATGTGACTGCATGTGGTCAAGGAGAGGTTTCTCAGAGGACCAGGCCACAGAGACAATTGATCTAGGATGTCCCACACTGCCAAGATAGACCCTCTATTGTGGTCAGCATGTCAGAGCTGTATGTTGTAGAGGAGACAGTCTGTGAGAAGAGGGAGCCTGAAATGGCATTTCATTATCATCTTCTGCTGCCCTGTATTTCACAGAGATGTGCTCAGATCAAGAAAAAGGGTAAAGTTATTTTATTCCATTTAGGGATAGTACAATGAATAATGGTTACAGAAAAAAGAGGAGAAAAAGGAGTTGCTGTAACTAAACACAGTGGATAATGGGAAATCCAAGAATTAGAAAATTGATAACTAGTAAATGACACTGAGGTGTCATGAGAAATGAACAAGGATTCAATTTATACATTAAAGAAGAAGAGGCCAGACACAAAACCAAAGAGGACAAGACAAAAGCTGATACAGAAGCAGCAGGCATTATAAAAAGAAAGTGAGCTGCTGCTAGCAGATGAGCTCAGGAGAGCATCAGAGAAAAGAACCCCACTTCCCAATGAGGCAGAGCCTTTCCATACTTTCTCTAAACTTTCTTTATCTTTGAAATATCATGTCTCTGTCTCTCAAGGCCTCTGCCTCAACTACAGAAATATTTCTGTCATATTGGAGTGATGCTGGAGACATCCTCCTGGGGATGTCCTAATGAGGGTCAAGAACTCACTGGGCAATCAGAAGACTCACAGATCCATCTGAGCAGCCATATTTGCCAGCAAGTAGGACATTGAGAGCTTAGTACAAAAGACCTTGTCCCAGTATCTCCTAGAGGAATTTTAGTTGGGAGATTTTCCCCTGAGACAAAATCATATATTCAGTTTCCACTTTCTCTCCAACATTATGGGTTGATTTCTCAGACTCTGCATTTTCAAGGTCTCTGGACCCCACATGAGAATCTATATGCTACAGGATTTGGATTCAAGAACAAAACTTGCACATGTTGACAGTTCTTTAGTGCAGAGGAGATTCCCCACAATGTGCAGCAGTGGGCTGACAATCTTATCTGTTAAGAGTAACATCAAGGGGAAAATGTATCACTCCTGCAGTGTCACTATAAATATTATACTTAGTCCCTAGAAAGTGGATGCACATTCCTTTCCCATTTTTCTGCTCCCCAGCAAACAGGGTCCCACACTCCCGTTTCATTCTGAGACAATCAGCTTGAGGTTTTAGCCATGAAAATTTTCTGTGCCTGACACCTAAGAGATATCTTTCCATGACCCAGAACATTGTATTTTCTTGTAACAAGTCCCATCTATTTAGACTAACAGTTTTGGGGCAAATTTTCTTGGGGAAAAGCTTGTTCTGGGACTTTGGTTCTAGAGAATTGGACAGACACCAGAAAAGAATTTACAAATTCAGTATAGATTTGGGGACATGGGTTGGAGGTGGGTGTTTTCAGAGAACCAGTTCTGTTTTTGGATGAAGAAGGTGACAGTCCCACAGGCTGTCAAGACAGACACTTTCATTAGGCCTGCAGCTATGCTTCATTTTGATGGAAATGGGGCAGGTATGTGAGAAGAAGGTGTCTGAATGGGCATTGTTTTTAATTTTTACTTCTATATCAGGATATTCCCCAATACTTCAACTCAGAAAGTTCTTTTGTGAAAAAATTGCCCCTGGTTGAAAATCACTGCTATATGTAATTTGAGGGATGGAAGAAGCAATCATAAGAATCACAAAATAAAGAGACTAATTCCAGGTGCCTGATATCTTCTAAGGGACTGCTGGTGAGCATTGGAATGACCAAAATTTTGATCAAATGTTACCTTCAAAGGAAGAGTTAATGAAAATATGGAAGGATCCACCTCTTAGTGTATGTGTGACATTGCCTAAGTTATTTAACCTCTTTGCTCCTTAGTTTAGGCACTTTTTAATTGTTGGGTGTTATTATGATTACTATTAATCCCATTGAAAAATTAAAATAAAATTATGAATAGCTATTATAGTAATGGAATAGTAAAGAGTACTGTTTAAATTTATTTTGTTTTTTCTTTTTCATGTTTCATACCAGAAACCTCTAAAGAAGTTTCATCCCTGCAGATTGAGCATGTGTAAGAGGGAACAATGAGTGTCACTTTTTTGTTTAATCCCTGGTGCCACAGAACTAGTCTTCCTCCATACCTGAAGGGTGAAAGAATTGATGTAAGGGTTGGGGTTTAGCCTATGAACTTGTGCATTGTAGGCAATATAAATATTGCCCTTCTCTGGGGCTCCCTGGGAGGTTCACTTTATCACCTGGTTATGAGAAAATGGGTATAGCGTCAACTATTCACAAGTCCTATGTAGACACCTGAAACTTGGTGGACAAGAATAATGGAAGGCAAAAAGGGGAGCTGTAGCATGGAAAATTTATGTTAATTTCAGCCAGGGGATTCCTGGAAAACCTCACTCCAACTCAGTCCTTACTGCCACCAGCATATTCAAACTGAAACCTTCTTCATGGCGATAAGGACCAGCTGAAAATGTGTGAGGTTAAGCCATTCATGCACCCTCAATAAATTGGTCACAAAGAATGTGAGAGTGAGAGAGGAGAAGGAGAAACAAGACAGAGAGACTGAGACAGCAAGCCAATGGGAGTGAGAGGACACTGATTACTGGTAGGAGATAAGGGTCTCTTAAACACTTGGCACAACCACCACAAGCTTGGAATAAGGAGAGCATTAGGGTCCAGGCCTACTTCATCAATTTGGCAAAGACATTCTACAATACACCTCAATTTTAATATCATCCTAAGTATGCTGATCTGTCCCACTGTAATACCTTCTACCATCACAGCAGAAAGCCCCACACATTGAGGAGAAAGAAAAAAGATAGACATTTTTATCCAGGGCATATGCAGGGTAAGGAAGACACATCAACCTTTAAAGACCAGTAAGATCAAGCAGTTTTACTTTCCCACTATGTGTGAGCAAAATTTCAAACATAATCCCATTTCCACAGATTCCTGTGTGTTTGGGAAACTCTGCCCCAAGAATGATTTTGAAACTCAGTTTCCTGAGCCCCTATAGCCCTTGCATACCTTTCTTTGTTTTTTGGGTTGAATCCCCAAAAGGATTATTCAAATGCTGACCCAATGGTCATGTTGGTACAGACCAATTTATAAACAGGATCTTTAAAGGTGTTATTAGTTATGGTATGCATTCATTTGTGAATGTTATCTTTGAAAATCTTATTTAGATGAGCCCCAATTGAATCAGGTTGAGCATTAATCTATATGATTGGAGTCTTTAAATGCAAAAGGAATTTGGACATAGTTAGTAGAAACCAAAGGTCAATAGTAACCAAAGGAGCAGACTCAAGGAGATGTTTTATCATGTGACAGTGGATTTTCAGAAGGCTACAGACTCTTGGGGTCAGTCCTACCAATATATTGATATCAGACTTACAGTGTCAAAAAGTGTGAATCAATAAATTTATGATATTTCCTTAGCAGCCCTGACAAGCTAAGACATTTTCCTTCTCACAACTCAAGGGCTCTCTTGACAACATAAACTCAGAGTCACTTCAATTTCTTTAGTCTACAAGACTAGTGGCCAAAGACCTTGCACAGATGTTCATTCTTTTCTTGATTTAAATCTTGCAGTTCAGAAAGATTCTTGAGAGTAGAAGAAATATTTTGACACCAGGCATCAGTGAACCCAAAAGTTTTCCAAATATAAGAGAGACATAAAGTGACAAATATTCTGGGATATTGTCACAGTTTCGCATTACTTTTAAATTCCAAAAATGATACTTTGGAATAGAATTTTCCAAAGTAAACTTGAGAATGGGCTTTGGCTTCTTCTTGCAGTTTATAGTAAAATGCTAGCTGAGAGATATAAACTGAAAACTGAATTCTTAGAAACCATGAAACTAGAAAATGATTCCAGAAATTCCAAGCCTCTGGAAATTAAGCCCCCAGATGATACTGCCCCATTTGAGGAATTAACTAAACTTGGAACTTGTATATCAGGATTGAAAATGCAGTTATCTAGGAAAGACTTGTGGGAGGTCTTACTGTCTGATGGCTTGGACCCCTGTTTCTTGCATGCTAAACCAACAAGCTTTTTGAGAGAGCTGTATAAACAAAAGCATGGTCAGCTTGGACTAAAAGGGACATGTAAGGGAAACATGGAAGGTGAAACAGCTTTAAGAGGAAAACCATGGAAGCTGAGATCTGGAATTAAGACATCACCTTGGGCCAAGGTGTACCACCCATGTGTACAGAGAGGGTGAGTTTGCCCCAGCAGTTGAAGAGGGTTGATGTTCCTGCCCACTGTTCAGGAAGAGTTTTGTGGCTCGATGGTACAAGGAGGGTGGAGCACATTCCTCAAGTGTTAGGGAGGGTAAGATCAACACCCATAGGTCTGAGGATGTAGACCTGCCATCCATGGATTAGGGAAGGCCAGATTACTAACTCATTGCTCTGAGAGAGTTGGGCCTGTATGCTAAATGTTTTGGAGGATATTGTCTTCACTTCACTGTAATACGGGTGTTAAGACTGTAACCCAAAGATTGGGTAAAATGTGGCAATCACCCCAACACTCTTGGAGGATGATGTCTGGAGCTCAGTCACTACCCAGATATTTGATGAGGGTGGAACCAAGAAAATGGCTGTTGGACAAGCCTATGGAAAAGGTGGGTCCTCATGAGGCCCCAAGGAGAGGAAACCATCATCCTGAGAATGACTTTCAGACTTTAAAATCTAATGAAGTATGCCCTGCAGGTTTACAGAACTGTCAGGGACCCATGACTCATGTTTCTCTCCCAATTTCTCCTTATGGTAATGCAAATGTTTATCCCTTGTCTGTCCATTTCTATATTGGAAGCAGATAAATTGTTTTTTTCCCACAGGTTTACAGTCAGACAGGATTTTGCCCCAAGACCAACTGTATTTCTATAATCTGATTGTGTTGTGATTTTTTACTTAACGTTGGTACTGAAGTAAGGATGATTGAATATTGTAATGTCTTTTTGGAATTCAGAGTGTGGGGTGTAGCAGTTTCACAGTATTTATGAATTCCAAAAATAGATATTGGATTATGGTTGTAAACTGGTCTGTTCCTCTGGGCATATTAGATTGTATTGGATTCAGAGGTTCACTTTTCCTTGATTAAATTATGATTAAGGCTTTAATTGTGCCACATCAGTAGGACATGGGGGTATGGAGTCACAGAGAAAACCTCACAGCAGAGCAAAGAGCAGAATTTTTTTTTTTTTTTATGCTGGAGCCACAGGAAGTAAACACTCAGAAGAACACAGAAGAAAAGAGATGGCTTCATAGCCATGGCAGAGACTCAAGGAAGAGAGAGAGCCTGATAGTCTACCGCTGACCTTGTGGAATGAACAGAGCAGCTGAACCCAGAGAGAAATGAGCCCCAGTAGAGAGATAAGACTTATCACAGCCTACAGGTGATATTAGAAGAAGTTGGGACTATGGAGCTTTAACAAAAAGAGGAAGCTTGAAGCAAATGTCAGCAGCCATCTGGCTCCAACATGTGGCAAAAGGCTTTGGTGAGGGAAGTAACTTAAGCTTTATGGCCTGGCAACTGTAAGCTACTACCCCAAAATAAATACCCTTTATACAAGCCAACAGATTTCTGGTGTTTTACATCAGCATCTCTTTAGCTGGCTAATACAGAAATTGTTGCTTTTGTAAGAGAGAACCCTAACTTCAGTTGCCACCAGCAGCATCAACATCATGGTACTATATCTCTACTCCCCACTCTTTCCTTTCTAGAAGACAGCTCAGAATCCAGCTCGGGTCACAGTCCGGGACTCAGCTCAGATTCTGGAGTCTTCTTTCTACCTAACCTGTTTTGAGGGGTTTATTCAAGACTTGGAGAGCCTTGGAGCCAAACTCATATCTGGTAAATGGACCTGGGACTGGAGTAGATATAGAAGATGAAGAGGAAGTTCAGAGCTATTGCTATGCAGAGCTAAGTTGTGTTGGATAAATGGTTGACTTTCAAAATTTTCCTTATACCTGACAGGCAGATAATGCCTCCTTGTAACTCAGGACAGACCTCCTCCATCAAGAAATGGCAGTCAGTGGACAACGGTCTATAGATGAGAGCTATCTGAGCAGAGGCACCTAAGAAGATGATTTTCCTACATTATCTTCTGAAGTTTTATGTTTGTAGCTGCTTTTTCTGAGGAGGTACTGGAGATTGAACCCAGGACCACATACATGGGAAGCAGGAACTCAACCACTGAGTTATATATACTCCCCAGTGAGAGTTGTTTTTTCATTTGTTCATTTTTTAGGAGGTACTGGGGATCAAACCTGGGACTTTGCATATGGGAAGCAGTTGCTCAACTACTTGGGCTACATCCATTCCCAGTTGTAGCTCTTATATTTATGTATTTGATACATTTTGAGTTAATTTTTGTATAAGGTGTGAGATAGGGATCTTCTTTCTTCATGTTGCATATGGAAATCCAGTTCTCCCAACACCATTTATTAAATACACTGTTCCATCCCAGTTGAGTGGCCTTGACAGATTTTTAAAAAGTCATTTGACCATAGATGTGTGGGTCTATGTCTGAGTTCCTGATTTGGTTTATTTGGTAAATCTATCTTTATGCCAGTACATGCTCTTTTTTTATCACTGTAGCTAAGTAATGTGCTTTAAAGTCAGAAAGTGAGAAACCGCCAACATAGTTCTTCTTTTTAAGACATTTAGGGTTATTCAGGGCCACATATACTTCCAAATAAATTTGATGATTGGCTTTTCCATTTATTAAAATATGACTATTGTTCTTTTAATTGGTTTTGAGATGAATCTGTAGAAATTTTGTAAAGAATTGACATCTTAAAAATATTTATTCTTACGTCCATGAACACAGAATGTTCTTCCATTTATTTAAATCTTTTTAACTTCTTTTAGCAATGTTTTGTAGTTTTATGAATACAAGTCCTTTATATCCTTGGTTAAGTTTATTCCTAAATATATGACTACTTTAGTTGCTTTTATAAATTGAATTTTGTTCTGATTTCCTCCTCATATTGTTCATCAGCAATGTATAAAAATGCTGTTGATTTTTTTAGTATTAATCTTGTATCCCACCACTTTGCTGATCTCATCTATTAGAACAGTTTGGCAGTACCTCAAGAAGGTGAATATAGATGTGACCTATGATCCAGCAATCCCATTACTAGTAATATATTCAGAAGTACTGAAAGCAAGGCCATAAATTGACATTTGCACATATTCATAGTAGCATTACTCACACTTCCTAAAATATGGAAGAAGCCAAAAGTGTCTATTAAATGAAGAATAGATAAAGAAGTGGTAAATACACACAATGGAATACTATTCAGGTCTTAGAAAAAATGAAATAAGAATGCATATGACAAAGTGGATAAACCTAGAGGATATTTTATGGAGTGAAATAAGCTATATTGTATAGTTTATTAATATGAACAAAATATGATGAGTAAATTCACAGAGGTAAACTCTAGAGTGTAGCTTACTAAGAAATAGAAGGCTGATTGAGAATGGGAGATGATGATTAATTTATGCAGCATTATTAATAAGGTTAATTGAAAAAATTTGAAAATAGAGTTGACAGTAAAATATGATAATGGGTATAACACTGTTGATTTATAAATATGATTGTGGCTGGAAGTGGTAGTATGTGGAAGTAAATGTCAATTGAAAGTAAAGTAGAGCATAATCTTTGTATGTGTATCAGTAATATCAGTGGTGGATGAAGATTATTGTTAATAGTATAAATATAATTCTTCTCATCTTTTGCAAAGTACTAAGAATATGGAGATAAAATGGAAAATTTCAACTAAAGTAACTTATGGACCATTGTTAACTATAACATTGCAATACTTTGCAGCAATGGCAAGAAGATTTTTTTCAATACTAAGGGAGAAAAATAGGAGTGAATATTGGGGTGTGGAATTTTTCATTTTAGAGAAATGAAAACTTTCTAAAATTGACTGAGGTTATGACAGTATAACTGTGTGATAAAAATGAGAGCCACTGAATGTCCACTTTGAATGGATTCTACAGATCATGGGATTTTATAACACAGGGAATCCTTGATGGATGATGAACTGTGGTTAACAGGACAAATATGAGAATTCTTTCTCCTGAATGATAATAAATATATAATACTAATATAGGGTGTTAATTGTGCTGGGGGAAAAATACGCCAAATATAAGATATGTGCTATTGTTGGTAGTAATATTTTGATGATCTTTCATAGTTTGTAACAAATGTTTGAACATAATGCAAGGTGGTGGTTGGGAGATGTATGGGAGTCTTGTATCATGATATGAATATTTTGTGAATTCACATATTTTAGCATACATATATTGTTTATGTATGTTCATGTATGAATGATACACTTCAATAAAATTTTATTTTCAAAAAAGTAGATGATTTTCAACTCTAGAAATTCCAATAATTGTTTAAGGACAAAGCTAGTCCTCTTGCTATGTATTCACCAATGTGGCATCCTTTCTCTTATCATTCTCAGGTATTCTTCATGGGCCCCAGGAATTAAAATTAAATACTGAAATAATAAATAAATTAATAATAAATAAACTAATAATAATAAATTAATAAAAAAGTTCCTTAAATTAACTAAGTAATTTCATAAATAATTATGATCTTATTTTCATTTCTGTAGACATTTTAGTTCTTCCTAGATTTCATGGAGTAACTTTGCCATTTTATGCTGTAAAGGATATTTTCACTCAAGTGGGGTTGTTTTTCAGAAACAGGAGAGAGATTCTCACAAGAGAACCAGTAAGACCATGGCTAATAATTCTGTAGAAGAGACAAGTGAGAAAGGCATGACTCTGTAGACCTCAAGAACAATTATAACCAATAAGCCATGTGTACTTTAGCACTGTGTCTGTGCTCAGTATCAAGGAGGGTCACCAAAGAATCTGTAACCTTCCTTGCCTCAGACTGATACATTCTGGTCCATTGAAGGGCTCAGTCATGGTCACAAGCCATAACTCTATATTGTGTTGATTCTTTCCTTCAGAAGTCCACTTTCCTAGGACATAGTTCTGAAGCCTTAATCTTAGTGAATGATATAAGTGAACCTGTGTCTGTTCAGGTGCTAAATGCTTCAAGTTGACCATGTCCACTTCCAGAGTCATCATAACAAAATTAATGAGCCTCTGCCCTACACAAGGACCATCGAGTATTTTACTATGAACACTTTGAATTAGATCAAAATATGTTTCTAGAGAAACTTTTTATCCTCATATCTAACTTCTACATGAGAGTTGACAAGAGTGAGGTACTGAGGAGGAATCCCAGAACCTTAATCCTGTCTATGACTAGAGTCCTCTGCAGAGCTGAGACCTGGGGAGGGGTCCTAGACACCCAGAAACCTAATTTCATAAAGATGAACTGTGAACAAGAATGGCTTCTATTTCTGGAGAATGACCTTTTGCCTCCTAGAGCATTATGGCAGGATGTAGTTCATGAGACTAATAGCCACTTACTGGCTGCAAGAGCATGGACAAGTTACTTAAACTCTCAGTGACTCAGTTTCTGCATCTACAAAAAGTAATAATGATAGTATCTAGTCATGTTGGTGAGGATTAAATAAATTAATTAGATAGAGTAAATAGAAGTGTGTCTGGTACATGATAAGTGTAGTATAATTGTTAGCAACTATTATTTATTATGTAACATAGTTAAAAGACCAAATTACAAGCTCAGGCTCAACCTAAACTACATTTATACTCAGCTAAAGAGCAGCCCCTGGGCTCTGGCCTATTTCAAATCCATCTTGTCCAAACATTAACTGGAGGCTGACCTCAGTGCAGTTGCAGATGGGTCTATCATTGAGGTGTTGAGTGTTGCAGAGTCATGGACAGGAGCAGACATGTTGGACTCTCACTCCAGATTCCCATGAACCATACATACAGAAAAACATAGGCCTATTTCATGACATTTATATGTATTTGATGGATATTTCTCCATTATCTTTTTTATTTAAAAAATTGTATTGAAGTATATCATTTATACATGAACATACATAAACAATAAGTGTATAATAAACATTGTGAACCTATAAAACATATATGCATGACATCATACAGGGCTCCCATATATCACCCCACGAAGACCTTGCATTGCTGTGAAATATTTGTTACAAATTATGAAAGAGCATCATCAAAGTATTACTAGTAACTATAGTCCATAGCTTACATTTGGTAAAGCACACATTTTAAAAAAAATCAATTTTATTGATACATATTAATTTAGCATACAATTCTTCCAAAGTGTACAACAAATTGTATTTGCTATAATCACATGGTTGTACATTTACCACTTCAGTCATTATTAGAGCATTTTCATTACTTCAATATTGATAATAATAATAATAAAAACAGACAAAGAAACAAACAAGAAAATTCCTCACCTCTCTATCTCTCTATGCTTCCCCCAATTAACATAGCTGCTGTTTCTGCCTATTCTATCCAAAGTGTATAATAAATGGCTTTTAGTATAATCACAGTGTTGCACATTCATCATGTTAAAAATTCTGAAACAATTTCATTTCTCCAAAAGAAGGCCTCCAAACCCCTTAGCATTCCTTCCTCAGACCTACATAACAAATAATTTTTCATCATTGTAAATTGATTTATATTTACTTTTATATAAATGGAATCATACAATACGTAATACTCTGTATCTGGTCTCCTTCACTTAGTATATTGTGTTGTTTTTTTTTTGTCTGATATTAGCGTTGTGTAGTATTAACTTATATTTGGCCAGTTTCAAGAAAAAAATGGTCTTATAAATACAATTCTACCCATATTCATATTTCACATAATATATGTAGTTCATAATAGGGCAACCATACAGTATTTTTGCTTTTGTATCTGGCTTGCTTCACTCAACATAATGGCCTCCAGCTTCATCCATGTTGCTATATGTTTCATGACTTCCTTCCTTCTTACTGCTGCATAATATTCACGTGTATATTCCTCAGTTTGTTTATCCATTCATCAGTTGATAGACACCTGGGTTGTTTCCAACTTTTGGCTATTGTGAATAATGCTGCTCTGAACAGTGTGCAGATATCTATTCATGTCACTGCTCTCAGTTCTTTTGGGTATATACCTAGCAATATTATTGCTGGGTCCCATGGCAACTCTATATCCAAATTCATCAGGAATTGCCAAAAAGTCCTTCACAGTGGCTGTACCATTCTACAACCCTACCAACTGAGAATAAGCGTTCCTATCGGTCCACATCTTCCCCAACATTTACAGTTTTAAATAGCAGCCAGTCTAATAGGTGTGAAATGATATTTCATTGTACTTATGATTTGCATTTCCCTAATAAATAGTGATGTCAAATTTTTTTTCATGTATTTCTTCACCCTTTGTATTTCTTCTTTGGATAATTGTCTTTTCAAGTTTTTGCCATTTTTTTAATTGGACACTGTGTTTTTATTGTTGAGTTATATCATCTCCTTATAGATCAAGGATATTAAACCCTTATCAGATATGTGATTACCAAATATTTTCTCCCATTGAGTCAGCTGCCTTTTCACTTTAACAAAGTCCTTTGAGCTGCAAAGTATTGAATTTTGAGGAGATCTCATTTATCTATTTTTTTTCTTTTTTTGCTCGTGCTTTGGGCATAAGGTTGAAGAAATTACTCCCTACAACAAATCTTAAAAGATGTTTTCCTACATTTTCTTTTAGGAGTTTTATGGTTGTTGTTTTTATATTTAAGTCCTTGATACATTTTGAGTTAATTTTTGTATAATGTGTGAGATAGGGGCCCCAATACTTTCTTTTGCATATGGATATCCAGTTCTCCCAGCACCATTTGTTGAATAGACTGTTCTGGCCTGGCTAGGTAGACTTAACAGCCTGGTCAAAAATCACTTGAATGTAGATATGAGGGTCAATTTCTGAGTTCTCAATTCAGTTTTATTGGTCAATCTGTCTGTCTTTATGCCAGTACCATGCTATTTTTACAACTAGAGTTAAGTAATATGCTTTAAATTCAGGAAGGGAGAGTCCTCCAACTTTGTTCTTCTTTTAAGACATTTTTTGCTATTTGGGGTCCCTTACCCTTCCAAATAAATTTGATTATTGGCTTTTCAATTTTTGCAAAAAAGGCTGTTGGGATGGCATTGTATCTATAAATCAGTTTGCGTAGAATTGACATCTTAACAATATTTAGTCTTCCAATCCATGAGCATGGAATGTCCTTCCATTCATGTAAGTCTTCTTCAGTTTCTTTTACCAATGTTTTATAGTTTTCTGAATACAGGTCCTTTATGTCCTTGATTAAGTTTATTCCAAAATATTTGATTGGTTTTGTTGGTAGTATAAATGGAATTTTTTTTTCTGATTTCCTCCTCAGATTGCACATCAGTCGTGTATAGACATGCTATTGGTTTTTGCATATTAATTTTGTATCCTGTCACTTTGCTGAACTCATCTATTAATTCCAGTAGCTTTGTTGTGGATTTTTTGGGATTTTCTAGATATAGGATCATGTCATCAGTGAGTAGTGAAAGTTTTACTTCTTCCTTTTCTATTTGGGTGTCTTTTATTTCTTTGTATGTAACTAATTGCTCTAGCTAGAGCTTCCAGCACAATATTGAATAATAATAGTGACAGTGGGCAGCCCTGTCTTGTTCCTGATCTCAGTGGGAACACTTTCAGTCTTTCACCATTGAATGCAATGCTTGCTTTAAGTTTTTCATATGAGCACTTTACCATATTGAGAAAGCTTCCTTCTATTCCTATCTTTTGGAGTGTTTTTTATCAAGAAAGTGTGCTGTATTTTGTCAAGGGCCGTTTCTGTATCACTCAACAGGATCATGTGATTTTTCTTCTTCAATTTATTAATGTGGTTTATTATGCTAATTGATTTTCTTGTGTTGAACCACACTTACATACCTGTGATAAAACCCAGTTGGTTGTGGTGTATAATTCTTGCAATGTACTTTTGGATTCTGTTTGCAAGTATTTTGTTGAGGCTTTTTGTGTCTATATTCAGTAGAGATATTGGTCTGCAGAATTTTTTGGAGTATCTTTATCTAGTTTTGTTATTAAGTTGATGGCTTCATAGAATGAGTTTGGTAGGATACTCTCCTGTTCAAGTTTTTGGAAGAGGTTGATGACTGTTTCAATCTCTTCACTTGTGATTGGTTTGTTGAAGTCTTCTGTTTCTTCTAAAGTCAGTGTAGGGGTTCATGTGTTTCCAGGAATTTGTCCATCTCATTTATATTTTCTAGTTTTTTGGTATACAGTTCTTCATAGTATCCTCTTCTGATCTTCCTTATTTCTATGGAGTCAGTGGTAATGTTACCCCAATCATTTCTGATTTTATTTATTTGTGTCTTCTCTCTTTTTTCTTTTGTCAATCTAGCTAAAAGTTTATCGATTTTGTTGATCTTCTCAAAGAACAAACTTCTGGTTTTCTTAATTCTATTTTTTTTTTGTCTCAATTTCATTTATTTCTTCCCTGATCTTCACTATTTCTTTCCTTCCACTTGGTTTGGGATTAGTTTGCTCTTCTTTTTCTAGTTCTTACAGGTGTGCAGTTAGATTTTCAATTTTAGCTTTTTCTTATATTTTAATATAAGAATTGAGGACTATAAATTTCTCTCTCAGCTTTGCCTTTGTTGTGTCCCATAGGTTTTGATATGTTGTGCTCTCATTTTCATTTGTCAAAAAATACTTGCTGAATTCTCTTGCAGTTTCTTTTTTGCAATTTCCATATTTATGAATTTTCCTTTTTCTGTCCATTATTGATTTTCAGTTTCATTCTGTTATGATCAGCAATGTGTTTTGTATAATTTCAATCTTTTAAATTTATTGAGACTTTTCTTGTGACCCAAAATATGGTCTATATTGGAGAAGGATCCATGAGCACTTGAAAAGAATGTATATCCTGCTGTTTTGGGGTGCAATGCTCTATAGATGTCTGTTAGGTCAAGTTCATTTACTCAAGTTCTCTATTTATTTATATAGGAGGACCTCCAGCAGGCTGCTTTTAAAAAAGAAGTAAAGACGGCAATAAAAAATGTTCAAGCATTATGGGGGGTGGATCCTGACTTATCCTGTGAATTGGATGTGGCCAGTATAGATATTGGCTTTGGGTGTGGTTTTTGGCAGATGCAGCATTCTAAACAAATATCCCTTGGCCCTGTTGCAAGTGAAGGGCTTAAACCAATAGTGTCCAGTCACGCTGAAGGCTGACATCCCTATCCAGGGATGGATTGCAAATACTAAAAATGAGATAGGAACCATGGACTGCTTTGAGATACCCTCTATGGGGGAGAGACGTGTGGAAAGTCATCTGGAATGCCTGCCAAAAGCAATAAGTCACTTTGTCATGTCCCTGGCTACTCCTTTAACTCCTCTCTTGGGACTGTTAAAGCAAATGCTCTCCCAAATATCCAGAGCCATACCATTGAGATGCAAGAAGCAGCAGATTAATTCTGCCAAAAAGGCAAAGATTGTGAATATCAGACCTTGTGGTGCCTAGCCCAGAAGTTCCAACTGCCTGTCATTCACCAGCAGCTTGTGGACATAACCCATGTGTGTCCTTTGTGTTCACTCTAATGACTACAGACATTGCATCAGGACTCTTGTAACCAGCCAGCAACTATTTGCTACCTAGAAAATGTAAGTGCCCTTTATGGAATGCCAGCCCAAATTGACAGTGACCAATAAACCCTTTGACTATGGACAAGGATATGGTTTGGGTTTTTTAATTTTTTTTAAAATGATGAAATGAATGAACTTTTAATGAAGCAGATAAAATGTGATAAGGAATCCTTACAACAATGGACTAAGTTTAAAATTCAACACTATGTGTTGTGGCCCCAGGTCGTTAAAATGCTAAGAGCGGGACCCACACAGGCATTGAAATTACAAGTTAAAGTGCTGCCCAATAGTCTAAAAGGGAGAGTAATAATCATATGTTGTTGCCTATACCTCAAAATATACAAAATGGGAGAATATGAGGTCATTTTGATCATGCTTTGTCCTATATAGCCTCACTGGTTGGGAATCTTAAGCCCATGGGAAATAAGAGTCATCCAAACTGTTATAGTGTCACAGAAGCTATCCAACACATGACACAACAAATCCTACACATACATAATTTAGCTACTGTTCCTTTATCTGATTGGTTTGCTCAACTGTCTTGGCCTTGGAAGAGTTTATTAATTGGATGCCTGCTAATTGGAAGACTTATTATTGTGTCTTGTGTAATCTACTTTAGTTATGGATTATGTATAAGTTGTTTAAATACTAATCAGAGCTCTAATAATGCAACACATTATGTACCTAAGTAATTTGATGACTTGGAAGTCACACATAAATGTATATTGTTGAATGTATATTACTTGCTGATTGTCAGAGTTTAAGTTTGAAGAATCCTGGGACTGAATGTATTGAGAAAAAATTTAGTGAGCATTGTTCAGAATGGATATAATGATAATTAAGTTTTTTTTTTCCTTTTCCTTTCTTTTTTAATGATATGTCGTAAGTCTGTTGTTTCTATGACATTTGATGTGTCTGTTTCCATCTATTTCCTATGACATTTGGAAAACATGTCTGTTGTTTTATACTCTTCTTTTTCCCTTTCCTTTCTTTTCCTCTCCTTTCTTTCATTAATTTTTATGCTGTTTAGTTCAATTCTTGGGACCAAATTATATAGATATATCAATGTAAGTAAGGAATGGGTTAAGAATTGTGAACCAACAGTAAAGAATGTGGAGGTGCCTGGAGTCTTCTTCCCACAGGCACCAAAGAATGTTAACTGGATTCTACTCAGTGTGAGGACTGCTAAAAGGTCATACCTGCAAGCACATGATAGATATGTCAAAACTTTCCCATGAAAAGAATAGGGCACTTCGGAGATTTTATGTTTGTCTTTGGGGGAGTTGATCACTTCCCTGAGAATGGGCTTTGCTGTTTGGTCATATGCTAACCACTCAGGATTTAAAAGATTGGCAAGAGTTCTGAGATTCAGAATCCTTTAAAAGAGACAGCCCCAAAACAGCTGTTCAAAGGCTCACCTAGAAGATGCTTTGCTCAGGTGTTGTTTTTACCCTAGGGCAGGACGTTTCACTCAAGTGTTTTTTTCACCCTTAGGAAGGTTGCTGGATGGTTCACCCAGGTGGTGTTTTCACCCTGAGAGAAGACACTTCACCCAGGTGTTGTTTCCAATTGTGACTCTGGCCAGCTGTTGAACAGGACTTCCCAGGCTTGTGAAAGACCAGATGTTGAGTTTTGCCCTGGTTTGGTAAGTGATCGTATATATATTTTCATTTTTCCTCTATGTTATGTAATTAACCCATTTCTCTTTGTTATATTTTTATTACTCAACTACTGTGATTGCTTGATCTAAATTCTTACAAGTATTATCCACTTAGCTAAATAAAGCTCTCTTTTAGTTAGTATTCTGGGTTTCTACTTCTTCTCTGGCAGCACACAGTGGTAATGGTGGGGCTCTCTTTCTCTCTTCCCCTGCCCTCAACCAGCTGTTAAACTCTGCTAATTGCAGGCAATTGCTCTATTTTTTCCCCAAAAAAATGTACTGGGGCTTAAATTCCTCTAGAAATAATCCAACCAAATTGTAGATCCTTTGATGAGATTGTTTTGATGTCAGTGTTTGATATTTGTTCTGACCCTAGGAGGGTTCTTCCCAGCTGACTAATTACCTGGTATTCTCCTGTGAGTTATCCATGCTAGCTGGCCTGCAGAATAGACTGCATCTTCATTAAATCCATGAATCTCCTTAGAGTGAATTATCTTTCACTATAACCTCCACTGATTTTGAGCCCTCAGATTTAAACCCCTCCACAATCTTGCAAATGAAGTCAGCTCCTTGGGGAAGAGATTAGTAGATATCTACTTTACAGCCTGCTTCACTCCCCAGACAAAGTCACTGTGCCAGAACTCTAGGCTCTAGAGAAAATGGCAGAATTCTATCTGAGAGATACCTTCACTCCAGGAGGTGAGCTCTTTGTGGAGGGGTGCTCTCCACTCCTTCATCAAAGATAAACTTAAGAAACCATATTATTCAGTTTGAATATATAATTAAAGTACAATTAGAAAATTTAAGCTGTCATTTGGTAGTCAGTTCAGCTCTACCTCATCAAGGTACCTCTGTCTAGCACGTTGGGCACAGACTACACATCCAGAGATTCAACCTAGAACTGACCAGGTAGTCTTGGTAAACAAGCCTGACAGCCAACCTCATTCTGCCCTCAGACCTGCAGCCTGACCTTTTCACCTAAAGGAGCCTCATGCTTTTCTGAAAACTCTTGTAAGAATTTCTAAGCTCAGACTACTAAGGTGGCCCAAGTCTCACCTCCTCCATGGACCTCACTGGGCTGGCGTCCAGTTACTCATCATGTCCATCTCATGGATTTCAGTTAACGCATACTGGGGTTTGTCTCACCAGAAAAGGAAATTAATTTTGAAACAAGAGCTGTTGTTGGCATCTATACAAGCTGGGGTCTGATGATTTCATTGTATGTTTGGCAACATGCAGAGTCAGTCACAAGTTCTTCTGTCCATATACAAGTTTATGAATGCTCTAAGTTTTACAGATGTACAGAAGCTTATAGGGTATGGAAGGCTTTATTCAGGGATTAAAAGAAGTAAAAAAGCTGAGTTATGAAAAAAGGAGGAAGAGGAGACTTTTGAAAAAGTTATTAAGTAGAAAAGTAGTATGGGATTTTTCCTTTTGGAGTAAAGAAAACATTTTAAAATTGATTGAGGTGATGACAGAACTCTGTGATGAAAATGAAAGCCACTGCGTATACACTTTTGAGTGGATTGTACAAAGTCTGGAACTGTATAACACTGTGAATCCTGTTGTGGAAGATGGACTGTGGTTAACAGAAAAAATGTGAAAATGTTCTCTCATGAACTATAGCAAATATATAATACTAATACATGGTGTTAATAATTGGGTGGGTTGGTGGAAAAATATAACAAATGTCAGATATTGGCTATAGTTAGAAGTAATATTTTAATGATACATTTTCATAGCTTGTAACAAAAGCTTCACAACAATGCAAGATATTGTTGGTGGGTGATGTATGGGAGACCTGTATGATGACGTGCATGTTTGTTTTGTAAATTCACAACTTTTACTATATACTTACTGTTATGTATGTTCATGTATGAATGATATACTTTAATACAATTTTTTTAAAAAAAAGAAAGCAAATTTGCACAAACATGGGTCTTAAAAGTGTAGATTCATTCAAAAACTCACTTTCTATTACTTTAATAATATCAGACAATTTTTGCATCTTAGCTTTGATGAAAATCTTTGTTCTTACTCCCTCCTTAAGATCCAGGGCAGAGCTTCTATGTTTTGTGACCTGAGTTGGAGAATAATTTCAGTTATTATTCATAAAATTCTTCATTCTTATGTATCTTCTCTGTATCTGTCATGGGAAAATACTATAATTCAGAGGCAAGGAAACTCAAGAATTTTAATTTTTTACAATTTATTTATAGAATGGAGAAAATCTAAAATGAAGCAAAATGAGAATTTGGTATTTTGTCATAGTGACTCATGAATGTAGTAATTGGGTAGCATGAGGTATCCAGGATTTTATGATGAATATTATCATATGCTTCCATAGAAAGGGCAAAAATTCTAGAAGTAAATATCACAGTTAATTTACTTTTTCAAGCACAGGCATGTCTAATTTGTAATGTATTTGCATAACAATGCAAGTTGATATCCCATTTTCATTGCCTGATTTATTGGACTATATCTGGTTAGTGAGATGTTTTATTTCAATTGTATTATCAGGGATTTGTTAGATGCTAGTGACAAACAAACTTGGACTAGCTGATAACAAAGGGGGGATTTCTTGGTTTGATACAGAGGTATTTTAAAAATGAAAGGAATGAAGACTAAAATTATGAGGATGGCAGGAATAGAGCTGAGCTTTAGAAGCAACTGGAATCAGGGCCCCAATATTGCCAGGACTCTGCTCCTCTCTTCTTGGTGTGCCAGGTTCATTCTCTCTTTGTGAGGCCTAGCTGCCTGAGCAAAAGGGAAATTCACAGGAAGGCTACAGGGGTGACTCATGTAATTACAGGCATATGACTAACAACTTCAGGGTTTTTTATATTGTAGCTCTACCACAGAATCTACCATGTCCCAGTCATGGTTAAAAAAATGACAAAAGTGAGCTCTTATTTCCCTTACATGGACCAATAAAAACCTTGCTATTGGGGTCTACCCTATTTATTATTGGGGTCCATGCTTTTTATTATTGCAGTCCACCCTGTTTATTGTGCATTGTTCCCAGAGAAGGAATTATCAGCCAAAGGGATAGAAAATTTCTCTGCAAATACATGAGAAGAAACCTTAATTTGTCACAATATTTAATCATGCCAAGTTAAAAGAATCACCGAAAAAAGCTCAGAAAACAATTTTTTACTACAAAATAATTTACTTGTTTTACATAGGAAAGTTCAGAATTTTTTTTTACATTTTATTATTTATTTTTACCTTTGTTTTTATAATATTTGGTAAATTCATTTCTCAGCTAGTTTTTCTATTGAGCTCTTACATACTCACTCTTTCTGTGCTTCATATCCCCCATTTCTTTCTCTCTCTCATCACTGGACAAAGTTCTGAGCAAGATACAAAATAAAGGAAAAATGGAGTTTCTGTTCTTTACAAGCAATTAAATTTGCCCTTTCCATCTTGATTTTCACCCTCAGTGTCCTAAAATTGGAATTCAATCACTCGTATTTCTTCAATAAATTTGTCCCTTGTCATTCACATGTCTCTTTAGTTTTCTCACTCTAAGATTTTCCTGAAGGTCCAAGTTTTATTCAACCAGACCAATAAAAAACATTAACTTTAAAAGTGTGTTGTATCCACTAGGATTGCTATTAAGGAGCTCTTTTCAGGCTGGGGCTGTCAGGCCAAACATTGTCCTGGTCCCTCAGGACTGGGGAATTAACAATCATGGGGTGTGTGTGTCTATGGCCACAGACCAAAGTAGATCAGTTTTTATTGTGGATTTCTTTTCTTGTGTTGGTGGGGAAATTGTAACACTGATATAAAGATGTCATGGTTTCAGAAGGCAGGGGGATATGGATGGGTGGAACAGAGCAAATTTGGAGCAGTGAGATTCTTCTGTATAACTTCAATGATGGATAAATGACATTATGCACTTGTCTAGGCCTATGGAACTGTAAAGCACAAAGTGTAAAACACTGTAAACTATAGACTTTAGTTAGTTGCAATGCTTTCATATTGGCTCAACAACTGTAACAACTGTACCACACTAATCTAAGATATCAATAATGGGGGAAACTATGTGTGGGTCTGTTTGGGGTTGTTATATGAGAATTCCCAATACTTTTAGTGCAATTTTTCTGTAAATCTAAATCTAAAATTTCTCTTAAAAAAAAGGAAAAGGAAAATAAATATTGGCAAAGATGTGAAGAAATTGGAACCATTATACATTCTTGGGAATGCAAAATGGTGTAACAGCTGTAGAGAACCAGTTTGTTCATTCTTCAAAAACTTAAACATAGAATTACATTATGAATTGGCAATTCCATCCCAAAGAATTGAAAACAGAGAATCAAGCAGATCCATGTATGCCAATGTTCATAGCAGCATTATGCACAAAAGTCAAAAGTGGAAATGATCCAAGGGTCCATCAACAGTTAAATGGGTTAACAAAATATGGTAAGTAAACAAAATGGAATTTTTCATCCATAAAACATGGATGAAACTTGATAATATTATGCAAAGCGAAAGAAGTCAGAAAAAAATACAAATATTGTATGATTCTACTTACATGAAAGGTCTAGAATAAGCATGTTCATATAAACTGAAAGTGGATTACAGATTACCAGTTGCCTAGGGGAAGGAGAATGGGAGCTATTGTGTAATGCATACAAAGCTTCTATTTGGGGCAATGAAAATTTTTTGGTGTTGGGTGATACTGTTAAATGTACTTAATACCACTGAAATATAAACTTAAAAATGGTTAATGTGGCAAATTTTTTTCTGTGTTATAAATATATTATATACCTAAAAAAAAA
>JAQZBX010035117.1:0-24712 GCA_029593785.1 Cabassous unicinctus
AAGAAGGAGGAAGAGGGGGAGGGGGAGGGGAGGAGGAGGAGGAAGAGGAGGAAGAAACCAAAATAGCTCAAGAATATGGATGCAAAAATTTAGCAAATATTACCAAATTGAATCCAGAAGTACATAAAAGGGATAATACATCATGACCAAGTGGAATTTATCTCAAGAATCCAAGGTTAGTTCAACATTTGAAAATCAATTGAATTAATTTACTACATTAACAGAATAAAGGAGAAAACCATATGATCATCTTATTAGGTGCTAAAATACATCTGAGAAGATTCAACTCCCATTCATGATAAGAAATTTCAGCAAACTAAGAATAGAAGAGAATTTCCTCAATCTCGTAAAGGTAATCTATGGAGAAACTTAGATGTGCAGCAGTTGAGTTAATGTCATGTTTAGCTGTTAGAGACTGAACGCATCCCCCCATCACAAAGAATTTATGAATGTTTTTTCAAACCACTTTTAATCAAGAGTTTACTGGAGGCTCTAGCCTCTAGTTCGATAAGGCAAGAAAGAGAAATGAAAGGCTTAGGATTTGGAAAGGATGAAGTGAAACTCTCATTATTCAGAAATAATCTGATTGTTTAATAAGAAATGCTAAGGAATCTACAAAAAACTGCTAGAAATAATAAGTGAATTTAGCAAGGTTGCAGGATATTTGTGAATGTATAAAATTCAATTCATATACTTTAGCATCAAACAATTGTGACATACAATTAAGAAAAAAGAATACCAATTTTCAATAGTATCAAAAACAAAATATTTAGGAATAATTTTTTTCTTTTTTTTCAGATACTGGGGCTGGGGATTGAACCCAGGACCTCATATGTGGGAAGCCGGAGCTACACTCACTCCCCAGGAATCACTTTTTTTTTTAAGATTTATTTTATTCATTTATTTAACCCCCTCCCCCCCCCTGCTGCTCGTGCTTGCTGTGTCCATTTGCTGTGCACTTTTCTGTGTCTGCTTGTCTCCCTTTGCTGCGTCATCCTGCTGTGCCAGCTCACCGTCAGCTCACCGCGCCGTGCGGGCCAGCTTGCCTTCACCAGGAGGCCCTGGGAATCGAACCCAGGGCCTCCCATATGGTAGGGAGCCCGACCAGTTGAGCCACAGCTGCTTCCCCAGGAATAACTTTTTAATGTGCAAGACTTTTATGCTGAAAACCGTGAAAGAGTGCTGAGAGAAATGAAAGAAGGCAAATAAATAGAAAGACATAGCATGTTCTTGGATGTGGAGAATCAACATTGCTAAGATGTCAATCCTTAACAATTTGATCCATAGAGTCAAACTAAAAATATCTAGCTTTTAGAACAAGTTGTCTCCTCAATGTATACAGAAATGTAAAATAACTGAGATAACTAAAACAGTCTTTAAAAAGAAGACCAAACTTAAAAGATATGCACTACCTGATTTCACAACTAACTCTAAAGCTATTATGATCAAGATAGAGTAAGGACAGACAAATAAATCAATGCAACAGAATGAAGAGAACAGAAATAGAGTCACACAAATAGCCAATCTATTTTAGACAATGACTATGAGGTAATTAAATGGTTGTCTTGTCAACCAATGGTACTGTTTCGATTGGATATCCATATAGAGAAAGTGAACCCAGACCCCTACTTTATACCATATATAAAAAGTTACTTGTGATAGATCACAAACCTAAATGCAAAAGCTAACACTATAAACCACATAGATTGAAAAAAGGATATCTTCAGGATTTAGGGGTAAGAAAGATTTCTTATACAGATATAAAAAAACATTAAGCATAGAAAAAATGATAAATATTTTTTCATCAAAAATTTAAAACTTACTCTCTTGAGAAAATACCATTGAGCAAATGAAAATACAAGTCACAAACCAAGAAGGAATATTCATAATACTTTATATCTGACAAAGGACTTTCATGTACTATATATAAATAACTCCTACTAATCAATAATAAAAACACAAACAATTCAACAAAAAAATGGGTAAAGTACTTTAGCAGACACTTCAAAAAAGAGGTATCATGACCAATAAACATATGTCAGGATGCTAAATATTATTTTTTTTTAAGGTTTATTTATTTATTTACTTTTTATTCATTTTAACCCCTCCCCCGCACCCCTGCTTTTGCTGTTTTGTGTCCATTTGTTGGACAATTTTCTGTGTCTATTTCCTGCCCTCTTCTCTCATCCTTCTCCTCCTGTCTTCACTGGGATTCAATCCGGGAAACCTCCGACGTGGGAGAGAGGCATCCTACCGCCTGTGCCACCTCAGTTCCTGGTTTCTCAGTGTGTCTTGTCATGGCTCTCCCTTGTGTCACTCTCCTATCATGTCATCATCTTGCTGCGTGGTTAGGCAGGGCCTGGGCGGCTCACTCGCTCACGGGGCCAGGGCGGCTCACCCGCATACCGCATACCTTCTATATTTTTCTTTTATTATACCGGGAGGTCCCAGGGATTGACCCCAGGTCCCTCCATATGGGAAATGGATGTCCAACCATTTGAGTCACATCCGCTGAAATAAATGTTATTACTTATCGGGAATATGTAAATTGAAAATACCATGAGATAGTTATCATGGCTAAAATGAAATAATCTAATACTAAGTGTTGGTAAGGATGTGAAGCAACCACAATTTTCATACGTTCCTGGTGGGAGTGTAAAATGGTACAACTATTTTGGAAGAGAGTTTGGCAGTTTCTTACAAAGTTGAATATACAACTACCCTGTGGCCCAGCAACTTCACTTCTAAATATTTACCCAAAAGCCCTGAAGCCCTTTGTCTACAAATAGACTTGTACAAATATTTTCATAGCATCTTTATTTATAATAGCCAAAATCTAAAACTAACTCAATTGTCAATTAATGAGTGAATGGATAAATTGTGGTATAAGTGTAAAATAGACAAGTACTGAGCAATAAAAAAGAGCAAACTACTGATAAAGATAGAAACAAATATAAATCTCAAAAACATTACATTAAGTGAAATAAGTCAGAAATAAGCCAGAAACCTATTGTATGATTTCATTATATGAACTTGGAAAACAACACAACCCTATAGTGGCAGAAAGTAGATTAGTAGTTGCCAGGGACTGAGTTTGGGGGGATTATTTGTAGTTGGGCACATTTTGATGTAATGAAAATTGAATATCTTAATGGGGTGTTGGCTACGTGAATTTTTATTTGAAACTTTAAAGCTACATTCAGAAATGAGGGGAACAGGGCACCATTCGCCAGCTGATCAATCACGCTACCTCTCCCTCCTCCCCACCCCCCATCCTGTCCATCAAGAGTCCTGACCCTGCCATCTCCTGAGTATCTCTCAAATCCTGCACTTTACTCCATCCCCCATCTTAGTTTGGGTTCCCTGAGAAGCAGACGCAGAGACAAGGTCCTGTGAGCAGGTGGTTCATTTGGGTGGCGATCCCAGGAGAACAAGCCATGAGTGGGGCCAGTGAGGCAGGGAAGGAAGAAAGGCCCACAAAGCGTATGTCAGTCAGTGGGTTGCCATGTGGAGCTCGGTCCTGCCCGACCTCTGAGGAACTGTGCAGAACATGCTTCACACTGTCCCTCGGAGGGGGCGGGCTTTTTCCACAATCACTTCCAGTGGTTGAGGGGCATCCCTGGGGTGTAAAATCCTTGGCATGTCCCTGTGGCTGAACAAGCTCTCGGGGTGCTGGAGAATGCCGTTAGGCCAAGAAGCAGAGAGCCATTGGGGCCAGAGAGGGAAGCAGTCAGGACGCTGGGGACCACCCACCACCGCAGGAGGTGAGTGCAGAGATGGCGAGGAGCCGTGGGTATCCATGTGGCCAGCTGTAGCCATCATTCATCGGTCCGACGCCCTCTCGCCTCTCCCACATCAAAATCGTGTCTAAAGTCAGTTGCGACTCTTGGCTTTTGGGAGGTGATGCTGAAGACTTGGTGTGGCATGGCCCCCCGGCTCCTCTGGCCTTGCTCCATGCTTGCCTATACAACAGCAGCTTTTCGCTCCTGAGACCCCGCAGATTTTAAACCTTGGTCTGTCCAGCAAACCAGGTGGGGCGCTGCCCTTCCCTTTCCCTCTTCCATGGTGGTGATCAGCCTTGAAGATACTCCCAGTTCATGCCCTTGTACACCCCACCTCTTGGCACACACTTCCCCTGAGTGTGGGCTGGACTTACTGACTCAGTTCTAATAAATATGTCAAAAGTGTTGGGATGACATTTCTGAGATTAGATTATAAAAAGGCTGTGACTACCATAGCGGGTTCTCTCTCTTAAGCTGTTTGCTGGGGGAGGCAGCTCGGTAGGGAGACCCTGAGAGTGAGCTTGGAAGCAGACCCTCTCCAGGTCAAACCTTGAGTTGACTGCAGCCTTGTTGGACACCTTGCTTGAGGCAGAGCCACTGAGCTGGGCCACTCCCAGATTCCTGACCCACAGAAACCATGAGATAATAAATGTTTGTTGCTGTCAGTCACTAAAAACTTGGAAGTAATTTGTTATGCAGCACTAGAGAACTACTAACTCAGTTCCTAGGGTCAGTTGGGGTGTTGGTGCAGTTCCAGAGGCTTCCCTGGCACTGAGGCTTCCTATATGGGAACAGTACCTTCCTCTGCAAGTACCTAGTGCAGCTCAATCAGCCTATGCTTTTTCTGAGCAGCTCCCCTGTTATAAACAGCCAAACCCTATCTCAACTCCAACCAGCAAAGCAACCCCAACTTCATGCTAAATGCATAATTTGCTGCAAATTAAACTTAATGAGACTAGAGTGATTATGTTGACTTTTTAAAATACTTTCAGATAAAAACACAATCAAATATTTCAGAATATAAATGTTTTCTATTATGTTTCCCAAGAGAGCCAGGGGAGAGTAGGCTGAGGCAGGAAAGTCAGAGAGATGAGGCTGAAGGAGGTGGCAGGGAGGCCTTAGGAGCTCACCTGAGGAATAGGCCAGCTTTCCAGGAAAGAAATTTCACAACACATATCAAAGCCTTAAAAATGCCCACACCCTTTTTTGACCCACTGAGATCAGAAATCAGTCACAAGGAAATTAGCAGAGATGGACACACAGATCTGTGTGCAGGGTCGGTCACCCCTCATTTATAACGGCCAAATGCTGGGAACCAATTTAGTGAGTGGGGGTTCTCTAAATCACTTATAGATGGAAATAATTGCTTTGGAATGTTGTATGGCCACTAAAAATGAGAACTTCAAAAGTGGTTTGTGTTGGGAAAATGCATAAAAGCTAGAGAAAAAAAAAACAGTATATAAACCTGGTTAGAAGGTGCATTCTTGGTTTTGTTTATATACACATAAGGATAGTAAAACCAAGAAGGATGCATGCAAAAATGCCAACAACTGTTCTCTCTGGTGGGACATTACAGGGATTTTAATTTTCTTTCTATTTTTTAATGTTTTCCAAATTTTCTGCTATGAGCAACTACAGCTAATATATTACTTTTAATTTTTTAAGTGGACATGGGTAAGAAAGAATCTCAACACCCCTTTCTGCATGAGGGGACTTCCTGGATTAAGCTCTGAGGCTGATTTCTGATCCCAGGATCTCTTGGTCCTTATTTAAGTCTCTCGGTTCTGGTTGGGGTGCAGGATGCCGAGCATCTCCCAGAGTCCCATCTTCTGTTCTCTCTTAGTAGCAGAATGCCAAGGCAATTGAGGGTGGCCTTGTGCCCTGGAATAAAGCTACATTTCCCAGCCCTCCCTTGCAGATGCAGGGAGTGGAGAGGGAGGGATGAAATGTGAGTGGAAGCTTTGTGTACATCTTCCAGGAAAGCTTTTTGATGAGAGCTTCTATAGCTGGCAGGACCCTTTCCCTCTTTCTTCCTTTTTCTTGCTGACTGGACTGTGGCTGTGATTGCTCTAGCAGCCACAACATGCCCATGAGGTAACGTTTAAGCTGAACATGTGTGCTGTGAATGATGGAGCGAAACCAAAAAGGGAGGCTGGGACATTGGCATAGCTGTGGAAGATGGCACCATAGCAGTCCAGAACACTCTCACTATAAATCTTCAATTTGTTCAAGCCACTATTTTTCGGATCCCTATTACTAGCCAAATTTACTTCCTAACAGATACTCTAAGCCAGGGTCATAGATGGAAGATACAGAATCTCAATGAAATTTGTTGAGAAATTTCTCTTGGAACAAGGGAGAGAACCCAAGGTTCCTCATGGCTCCAAGAATCTCTTGCCATAACCCAAGCTGTGTGGTTATAATAAGTGGAAGAGCAGGAAATGTCAACAGAGATGAAAGCCTTTGTCATCTGCCCCTAGGCCTTTCTGCACCACTTTCCTTCGGGATGCTCTTGGGTTCCCACAGCTGCCCAGAGTGTGAGAGGCACAGGATCCAGTACAAACTGGGGCAGGGCTCTCTGGTCCAGAAACTGAGCCTAGTGGTATCTCTCTTATTCCTCCTGAACTAATGAACTCTCAGGAGGGAGCAAACAAAAGGAGAGATGGTGTCAACAGAGTGAATATTGCCTGGCAGTGATGGGTCATCTTGATTTTTTGCCATCAAATTTTAGATTTGGGAGAAAACTTAGTGGTGTCCTAGCCCAACTCTCTCTTTAAGGCTTGAATTAGCAACCACCATCAACACTCTCAGTAAAATGACCATCAATAACATCTTCATCACCATCAGTATCATGAACATCTTTTTCACCACCATCATCAGTCATCATCATCATCACCACCACTACCGCTACCACCATCAATATCATCACCATCATTTCCATCATTACCACCACCATCACCACCGCCAGCAATCGTCATCATCATCAGCACCACCATCATTATCATTTTGACTACCACTATCATCATCACCATCATCTCCATCGTTATCACCACCACCATCATCAGTCATCATCATCATCACTACCACTACCACCATCAATATCATCACCATCATTTCCATCATTACCACCACCACCATCACCACCGCCAGCAATCATCATCATCATCACCAACACCAGCATTACCACCACCATCATCAATCACCATCAGCAATCATCATCATCACCACCACCACCAACATCATTATCACCATCATAATCACCACCATCACAGCCATCATCACTGCCACTTACTGAGCACCTACCAGATACAGTGCTGGTTGCTTCACATACTTGATTGCACTAAATTCCCACAATAATGCAATAATAATAATCCTGACTTACAGATTGGGAAATGGAGGCTCAGAAAGGTGAAGTGGCCCAAGGCATTATAGAAACCGTAATAAGTAGAAAAGGGAGGATTTGAATCAGGTATGTCTGATCACAAAGGGTAAATTCTGTCCACCTCAACTTGTATCCTGAAAGTTGACTTCTGTCTTTACACCTTTACCAAGAAGGATACTCTCCATAGTTGGTCAGAATGGACAGAACATCCTTTTTTCTTACTAAAGTGATATTAGCTTCCCTGTGGATCCATCCATTTTCCTGATTCTTTGGGACTCATAGAATGGGTCTAACTTCTGGTCCATGTGATAGCCCCTCTGAGGCTGGAAGGCAGCTCTTGTGTCCTAAAAAGCATTGTTTCTTAGTATTGAACATCTGGTTCCTTCAATAATTCCTTGTGTGAGTGGCCACCTCTCATGCACTGCTATCCCCCACTCCCATCCAAACCACACCATCTCTCACCTGGACTTCTGAAATCTCTCCATGATTCCCTTCCCCCCACAACAGCATCTTCCCTACTGAGCAGCCACAGTGATCTTCTTTAGATCATATAGATCACTCTTCTGCTCAAAATCCTGCAGCAAATGCCCTCAACACTGAAAATAAAAACCTAACTCCTTGCCACAGCCTATAGACCAGGGTTTCTCAACCTCATGACTGTTGATATTTTGGACCAGATACTTCTTTGTTGTGGGAGCTGTCCTGTGATTTGTAGAATGTTTAACCAGTGGTACCCACTCCCCAGTTGTGACAATCAAAAGTCTCTTCAGACATATCACCAAATGTCCCCTGGTAATCGGGGGCACTGCTATAGACCTTAAATGACCTTCCTCTCACTGACCCCTCACTCTTCCTCTCTTACCCCTTCCTCCCCTTTACTTATTTTACTCCAGCCACACTGGCCTCTCCAATGCTCCCTGAACACATCACCCTCATTCCCACCTCAGGGCCTTTGCACATGCTCTTTTCTTTGACTGGCACATTCTCTTGACAGTTGTCAGCAAGGCTCACTCCCTTGCTTCATCCAGGTTTCTGTTCAAATACCACTTCCTCAGAGAGGCCTTCCCTGACCACCTGCTCTAATACATCTCCCTCATCTCTAGTCCTGTCTCATTCACTATTTTGATTTAGAACTTATCACGTCCTTACATATAATTATTTCTTCATTATTTGTCTAGTCTGTCTTACTAAGATGTAAACTCATGAGAGCATGGGCTTTTGTCAATTTCATTCACTCCTCTATCTCCACTGCCTAGAAGACAGCCTAGACATAATTGGAACCTAATAGATTTTTATTCAATTAACAAATTAATTAATACATGTGACCTGGTTCTCATGCCCTTCTCGGTCTGTAGTCCCTTTATACGAGGGTCAACTAATTCATGACTCTTGAGGCTTATTCCTTAGAATGGCACATGGTCTGACCTTCACAGTTGACTAGGACTCTCACCTCCCTTTTCGAGATGCCATACCTCTATTAACATGTTCTAAAAAGCAGCAGAATGTGCACAAAAGAGAGTTGGCTTTGGAGTCAAACAAAAGTTCAAATTTCAGCTCTGCCAGTGACTAGCTGTGTGTATGTTTAACTTCTCTGAGCCTCAGTTTCCTTTTCTATATAATGATGCTAATAATACCAATCTCAAAACCTTATTGGGAAGATAAAGGATATTGAATACCTAGTGCAGAGCCATCACTCATTAACCGGTGGTTATTACTGTTGTTGTTCTTATTAAGCTAACCAGGTTTGGGTCACTCTATCCCCCTGGAAAACTCTTGCTTGGGAATAGAGTGAGCTTGGGATGGGGGAGGGTGTGAAGAAATGAGTAACATGAAAGGCGTGTCCCCTTGTGAGTTCACACTGAGCTCCCTTTCAACCCACCTGTCAAGGGCTGCCCCTGCTTTGACCTCACACCACACACAAAAATTAACTGAGTGTAAATCATAGTCTCAAATATAAGAGCTGAAACTATAAAACTTCCAGAAGAAAACGCCAAAGAAATATTTGTCTCCTTTTCCTTCGTAAACAATATGGCCATCCTGGTCTTTTAATTGGAGTGTTGGGAACACTTGCAATTTATGAAACAGGCTTATTGAGGCATAATTTACCTAAAAAATTTCACCTTTTTATCATATAGTTTTATGAATTTTGACAAAAGCATACAGTCATAAAACCACCACCACAATCAAGATATAGAACATTTATCACTCTAAAAACTTCCCTCATGTCCATTTGGAGCCAACCTTCTCTCCTGGCACCAGCCATTGGCAACCAGGCATCTTTTTTCCAGACCTCTAATTTTGCCTTTACAGAATTAGACCATTTACATTTGATGCAATTACTTAGATGGTTCAATTTAAATAAACCATCTTGCCCTTTGTTTTCTCTTTGTCACATCTATTCTTAGTTGTTTCTTTTTTCCTGTCACCGTTTGGATCGACAGAGTAGTTTTTATGATTCTATTTCTTCTCCTCTATTGGCTTATGAGTAACAGCTCTCTTTTTGTTTTTGTAAGGATTGCTGTAGCATTTACAATATCACTCTCTACTTAGCACAGTCTACCTTTATATAATTATATAATATTACACTTCATCACCTATAACTTAATAATGTTGTAATAGAACACTCCATTTCCTCCTGCCCGTACTTTGTGCTGTTGTCATAAATTGTGGTTATACAATGTTAAAAATACCCAATACATTGTTACTATGTTCTTTTTAGACAGTCAATTATCTTTGATAAAGATAAAAAAGCAGAAAAATTTTATATTTACCCAGATTTTCACCATTTCTGGTGCTTTTCCTCCCAAATTTCCATCAGGTATCAGCATCCTTCTACATGAAGTTACTTTACTGCTTCTTGTAATGGAGGTCAGCCCATAATTAATTACTTCAGGTTTTGTTGGTCTGAAAAAAATTTCCCCTTTGTTTTTGAGTGTAGAATTCTTGGTTGACAGCTTTTTTCTTTCTTAAATTTAAAGATGGACCTCCATATTCTTTGGGACTACAGAGCTTCTCATGAGAAGCCAACTATAATTTTTATTTTTATTCCTTTGTATGCTGGTTAGGCTAATGTGTCAACTCGGCCAGGTAATTGTGTCCAGGTGTTTGGTCCAGCAAGCACTGGGCTAATTGTAATACAAGAGCATTTATGGACTTCAGTCACCAGTGAGTTTACTGCGTGGATGGCTGATTACATCTGCATCAATCAGGGAGATTGCATCATCAATGGGTGAAGCTTTTATCCAATCAGTTGAATGCCTTAAAAGGGGAAGTGATTTCAACATTCAGACAGAATTTCCCAACTTGTCTTTGGACAGCCAACTTCTCCCAGAAACTAATCAAGGGCCTTTCATCAGACTTTCATCGGAGCCCCTGATTTGCAGCCTGCCTGTGGAACCTGGACTTGTGCATCCGCACGGTTGTGTGAGAGACTCTTATAAAAGCTCATATTATTGACAGATATCTCCTGTTGATTCTGTTTCCCGAGAGAACCCTGACTAATACACTTCGTATGTAATTTTTAAAAAATTTATTGAAGTATATCACTCATACATGAACAATAAGTGTATAGCAATAGTTGTGAACTTACAAAACAAACATCCATAACATCATACAGGGCTCTCATACCTCACCCTACCAATACTTTGCATTGTTGTGAATCATTTTTAACTAATGATCTAAGCACCTTTAAAATATATATATATATAAAAAAAAGCATCCTCAAAATATTACTACTAACCAAAGTATTTTCCCCCAACTCACCCTATTATTATTTTTAATATAATTTATACATGAATATACATAAACAATAAATGCATAGTAAAAGTTGTGAACTTACAAAACAAACATACATAACATCATACAGAGCTCCCATACATCAACCCACCACCAACACCTTGCATTGTCGTGAGATATTTGTTACAAATTCTGAAAGAATATTATCAAAATCTTACTACTAATTATAGTTCTTATCTTACATTTGGTGTATTTTTCCCCCAACTCACCCTATTATTATTTTTAAAATATAGTTTTATGACAGAATTTGAAAACTTACAAAACAATCATGCACATATGCAGAATTCCCAAACAACACCCCTCTATCAACACATCACACCGTGGTGGAACATTTGTTACAGATTATGAGATAATATCATCAGATTATTACCAGATCCACAGCGTATATCTGGCACACATTTTCCATACCCCCCATTATCAACACAGTACATCTTTGGCATAGATGCAAGAATATTACATTATTACTGTTAACCACAGTCCATAGGTCATTCCAGTTGTATTTTTCCCATGCTTCTCCACATTTCCCATCACCCTGCAATAATGATGTACATCTGCTCTAGCTCACCAAGGACACTCTTGCATCTGTACCATCAACCACAATTCTCATCCACCTCTGGGTTTACTGTGCTATTCAGTCCCTAGATTATTCTCTAGCTTTCTGTCAATTGGCATTTACATCCCTAGACTATCATTTTCAGCCACATCCCTGTTTTTAAACCAGCTGTTACTCAATATATTGTGTTACCATCAACTCTGTACATTTTCACTCTTTTACAGTAAAGTTAATTAAAACTTCTACATACATTAAATATCAGTAGTCCGTCTCGGTCCTCCTCTTACCTCCCTTAAGAATCCATCACATACCACCAGGTCTTGAAGATATATTTCTACATTTTCTTCTAGAAGGTTTGTGGTTCTTGCTTTTATATTCAGGTTTTTGAATCATTTTGAGTTAATTTTTGTATAAGGTGTGAGATAGGGGTCTTCTTTCCTTCTTTGGCTATGGATATCCAGTTTTCTCAGCACCATTTGTTGAATGGACTGTTCTGCCCCAGCTGGGTGGGTTTGACAGGCTAGTAAAAAATCACTTGACCTTAGATGTGAGGGTCTGTTTTTTAACCATCAATTCGGTTCCATTGGTCTATGTGTCTGTCTTTATGCCAGTATCATGCTGTTTTTACCATTGCAGCTAGGTAATAAAACTTAAAGTCTGGAAATGAGAGTCCTCCATCTTTGCTTTTCCTTTTTTAAGATGTTTCTGGCTATTCAGGACCCCTTACCCTTCCAAATAAATTTGATAATCATATTTTCCATTTATTAAAAAAATGCTGGTGGAATTTTTATTGGGATTGCATTGAATCTGTACATCAATTTGAGACAATTTGAGTAGAATTGACATCTTAATGGTATTTAGTCTTCCAATCTGTGATCATGGAATGTTCTTCCAATTATTTAGGTCCTTTTTTGATTTCTTTTAACAATAAGTTGTAGTTTTCTGAATGATTTTTTACCTCGTTGGTTAAGTTTATTCCTGGATATTTGGGTTTTATCTGCCATATTTTATTTTCATCACTCTTTTGACACTTTTAGTTACTTTTATTGATGTAATCTTCATTTCTAGACTCTCTTTTAGGCCTCTCCCTCCTGTCTTTTCTTTTCAGGCTATAGCACACCCTTTAGGATTTCCTGCAAAGCAGGTCTCTTGGTTACAAACTCTCTCAGGTTCTGTTTATCTGTGAATATTCTACACTCGCCCTCATTTTTGAAAGACAATCTTGCCAGATATAAGATTCTTGGCTGGAACTTTTTCTCTTGCAGTATCTTAAATATATCATACCACTGTCTTCTTGCCTCCATGGTTTCTGGTGAGAAATCAGCACTTAATCTTATTGGGTATCTCATATGTTATGCATTGCTTTTCTTTTGCTACTCTCAGAATTCTCTCTTTGTTTTTGGCATTTGACATTCGATTAGTATGTGTCTTAGAGTTGGTCTATTCGGATTTTTTTTGGATGGGAGTATGTCATGCTTCTTGGACATGGATATCTATGACCTTCAATAGGGTTGGGAAATTTTCTACCATTATTTCTTCAAATAGTCCTTCTGCCCCTTTTCCCTTCTCTTCTCCTTCTGGGACACCCATGGCATGTAGAGTTGCACATCTCTTGCTGTCGTTTAGTTCCCTGAGACCTTGTTCAAGTTTTTCCAATCTTTTCTTCATCTGTTCTTTTGTATGTTCACTTCCAGAGGCCATTTCTTCAAGCTCACCAATCCTTTCTCTGCCTCCTCAAATCTGCTATTATATGATTTCAGTGTATTTTTAATTTCATTTATTGCACTTTTCATTCCCATAAGATCTGCTACTTTTCTATGTATGCTTTCAAATTCTTCTTTGTGCTCATCTAATGTCTTCTTAACATCCTTAATTTCTTTAGCCATCTCATTAATTTATCAAGGAGATTTGTTTGAATATCTATGATTAGTTGTCTCAACTCCTTTATGTCATCTAGAGGCTTATCTTGTTCCTTTAACTGGGCCACATCTTCCTGTTTCTTGGTGTGGATTGTAATTTTTTGTTGGTGTCTTGGCATCTGGCTTACTAGAGTATTTATTCTGGGTGCAGGTTTTCTCTTTAGTTTAGGGCTTCCTACCCTTTCTCCCTTGCTGGTAGTATAGTAGGAGCCAAGTATGTAGTTGGTGCTATAAGCTGTGGAGGCTTAAGCTGCCCTCATTGCCCCAAGGACCAATGAAGCTTCTCCCAACTTTCTCCTTGCCAAGGTTAGGGACAGAGCAACAGCTGTAGGGAATAATCCATCTTATGCAGGCCTAGACTGTAGTTGCCTAGAGAGACTGATGAAGCTTCTCACCCCTTTCTCCCCTGCCTGGGGCGGGGATGGAGCTGCAGGTGTGGGCAGCAATCTATGCAGTGCAGATCCAAGATGACCACAGTTGCCCTGGTAACTTCTGATTATTCAGTCTGTGCCAGCTAAATGTACCAGTTGGTGCAGGGCCTGCCAGCTTCCTCCCTGCTAGAGGTGGGGCTGAAGCCTAGGCTAGGGCTGCAGGCCAATCTGGGTGAAAGAAACCAGTCTCTATCATCCTTGTGATTTTCAGTCAGCCAGGCTTCTCCTTATGCTGGGGGTGGAGTCAAAATGGTGGCTACCGGCCTCCCTCCAACGTGGACAGGCTCAAACTTTAGCTGTTCCTAGGGTTATACTTTAGCCAGCCGAATTTACCAGTCAGTAGCTGAAATATGTGGCCACCATCTCTTCCTGCCCTGTTTTTGGGAAATGGAGCTTCCGATTCCAGCCACAGAATAGCTCCTGGGGTGGCTTGTGCTGCCAAAGTAGGATGATCACCATCCTCTGCGGCTTGGCCTGTAGTTTCCTGGAGAGGCTGGCGCAGCTCCTCCTAGCTTCCTCCCTGCCCGAGTTGGGCCTGGGGCTTAGGCTAGAGCTGCAATCTGATCTAGATGGAAGGAAGCTGGTCCCTACCAGCACTGTGATTTTCAGTCAACCCCGCTTCCCTTCGTGTCAGGTGCGAAGTTAACATGGCAGCTACTGGCCTCTTTCTGACTTGGACAGGTTCAAACTTTAGCTGTTCTTGGGATTATACTTTAGCCTGCTGAATTTACAAATCAGTAGCTGAAGTTGGTGCCTAACCGTCTCTTCCTTCCCCATTTTTGGGAAGTGGAGCTTCCAATTCCAGGCGCGGAACACCTCCCGAGGTGGCTTGTGCCTTCAGTGGAGGATGGGCACTGGCCTCTGTGGCGTGGAGTACTCTACTTACGAATCTTCTCTGCATATGGGCAGTCTTCTCCTTCCATTCTTCCAAGGATGTTGCAGGATGAACTTCTGGTCTCCTGGAGCCCCCAAACAGGTGCTTTAGATAGCTCTGGGTGATCACCAACTGTCCCGTAGCAGGAGCTAATTCTAGGAGCTCTTTACCTGCCACCATCTTGCTGGTTGTCCTTTGTATGTAATTTTTAAAGCTCTGGCTTTCAGCACCTTGACTATGATGTTTCTAGGAGATGCATGTGTGTGTGTTTCCTATATGGGGGTTATCTGCGTTTCTTGTATATATGACCCATCTTTCATTAAACTGTAAAGTTCTTGGCCATTATCTCTCCAGATATTTGTTTCCTTCTTACCTCTTTCTTATCTTCTTCTGGGACTCCAATTATATGTATGTTAGACCAGCTGTGGATGCTTTGTTCTGTGTTTTCACCATTTTTCCTCTTTTTTTCTCAGTTTGCATAATTTCTATTGACTTACTTTCAAGTTTACTGATTCTTTATTCTGCTGGACAGTCTGCTGATTAGTCCATCAAAGCACAAAGCAATCCTTTATTTCTGATCATGCTTTTCAAAATTATTTCTTGTAATTTCATTTGAGTATTTTTTATAATTTCCTTGCTTTTGCTAAAATTTCTCATCTGTTTAAACATTTCTCATTATAGTCTTAACATATTAGTCATAGTTACTTTTAAATTTCTTTCTGAAAGTTTCAGCATCTGATTAAACTTTGGGTCTGGTCCTGTTGGCTGATTGCTTTATCTCTTGTCAATGGACTGGTTTTCCTTGACTTTTTTGTGTCTATCTTATAGCTTTTGAAAAAAATGCTGGATGTCATGTGTGGAGACTGAGGTAAACAGTATTTATGCCCAGAAATGAACACAGCTATTCTTCTCTCAGGGAAGTAGGGTGATGGTTTGAGTCATATCTAATCAAGAGTTGAGTTTATTTTGGGTTTTGTTGATGCTATACTCTCAGTGCACCACAAACTTCAAATTCCTCCAGCAATGGACTTCTTTTACCTTTCACTTGTCTGGGGCTCTCAGGGATTCTACACTGTCATCCTAGCCCACATTTAACCTTTAAGAACTTGTTGAAAACATTAGCTATTTTCTTCAGCTCAGCTTTTGTGGTGGCTGTACCTTTATTCACACTCTGAAACCATTTGCATGCCCTTCTCTTTTCAAAGGGAGTAATCCTCCTTTGGAATTTCATTCACCTGCTTTCCCTGTGGTTTTTTTGTTTTCTGTTACTACTATAACGAATTACCACCATTTTAGTGGCTTACAACAACATCCATTTACTATTTAACAGTTCCATAGATTAGAAGTGGGGGCACTGAGTGGATCAGCTGTTCTTTGCTCTGGGTTGCCTCAGTCAAAATCAAGGTGTCAGCAGGACTGGGTTCCTTTCTGTAGGCCCTGGGGATGAATCCTCTTCCACGCTCATTCAACCTGCTGACCAAATTCAGTTCCTTGCATTTCTTTGCTGGCTGTCAACCAAAGGCCAGTCTTTGCACTTAGAAGCTTCCTGCATTCTTCCTCATTCTTTCCATGTGGTCTCCTCAAGCAACAGTGTATCTCATCCTTCTCTTGCTTTGAATCTCTCCTTTTACCTCTTCTGCAGCATCTCTCTGACTTCCTATTCTGGCTTCCTCATCTGCTTTTTTTTTAAAAAAAAATTATTTTATTTTAAAGAAACTATAGATTACATAAATGTTACATAAAAAATATAGGGGATTCCCATATGCCCCAATCTCCTGCTCCCACACTTTCTCACATAAACAACATCCTTCATTAGTGTGGTACATTTGTTACAATTAATGAACACATATTGGAGCATTGCCACTAACTGTGGATTACAGTTTACATCATAGTTAACACTCTGTCCTGCACACTTTTGTAAGTTATGACAAAATATATAATGGCCTGTATCCATCATTGCAACGTCATGCAGGACAATTCCAATGTCCCGAAAATGTTCCCATATTATGGGCTCATGTGATTATATTGGGCCCACATGGATAATCCAAGATAGTTTCCTATTTTAAGGTTAATCTTTAAATAATCTTAATTCCATTTGCAAAGTCTCTTAACAGCAGTTCCTAGATTAGTGTTTGTTAGAATAACCAGGGGATGAACATCTTGGGAAGGGGCATATCTTTAGATTCTGCCTATCACCAGTTGTAATTTCAGATCTATGGTATGAAGAAAAGTAATGAGTTTATGGATTATCTGGCTTTTACTATTTGTTAGTATGGGAGAGACATTCTACATCCCATGTAGAAGCAGAACTCCCCAAGTATTTTATATTTATCCAATAAGTACCATTTCTGGCTTTCTTCATTCCTTTGTATAGATCCAAATTTCCATATATTATCATTTTTTTTTCAGTCTGTTGAACTTTCTTTACACTTAATATAGTCCAGGTCTGCTAATGTTGAATTCTACAAAGCTTTGTTTGTCTGAAAATGTTTTAATGCACCTACATTTTGGGGGAGATATTTGCTGCATATAGAATTCTAGGTTGACAAGAGTTTTTTGTTTCTTTTCTTTCAGAAATTTAAAGATGTCATTCCCATTGTCTCCTGGTTTGCACTGTCTTCTTGTTTCTGATAAGGTGTCTATTCATCCATTTTTCATCTTTGCTTCTCTGCATAAGATGTGCCTTTTATTTCCTGGCTGTTTTTAAGATTGCTTATCAACTTTTTTTAGTATTCCGATTAGGAGGTGCTTTGGTTGTGATTTTCTTTGTGTTTACCCTCCTTAGAGTTTGTTGAACCTAGTATCTGTGGGTTAATAATTTTCATGCAATTTGAACATTTCAGTACTTATTTATTCAAATATTTTTCTCTCTAATCCTTTTTTCTGGAACTACAATTGCATGTATGTTAGATACCTTGATATTTTCCCGTGTGTCACTGAGGCTCTGTTAATTTTTTTTTTCTCCCTCTGCTTCAGTTTGGGTAGTTTCTATTGCTATACCATGAATTATACTGATCTTTTATTCTGTAATATGTAATGTGTTGTTAATCTTATTTAGTAAATATTTCATATCAGATATTGCATTTTTCATATTTAGAACTTCATTAATTTCTTTCTTAAGTGTTTTGTAGTTTTCTGCATACATATCCTGTGCATATTTTGTTAGCTTTATGCCCAAGTATTTCATTATTTGATGTTATTATGAATGGCATTAAAAAAATTAACAGTTTAAATGTTCATTGCAGGTACAAAGGAAAGCAATGGACTTTTCTAGATAGAACTTGTATTCTAAAACTTTGCTATACTTTCTTATTAGTTTTAGGAGTTTCTTTTTATATATCCTATGGAATGTTCTGCATAGATGAAGATGTCATCTGAAAATAAAGATGGCTTTATTTCTTCCTTTCCTATTCTCAGATGACATGATTATCTATTTAGAAAATCTGTACACCTGTAATTCTTTTCTTGTCTTATTGTACTGGCTGGAACTTCAAGTATGAGGCAGGTTAGCAGTGGAAAGAGAGGACATCCTTGCTTTGTTCCCAGTCTTAGGGGCAAAGTGTCCAGTCTTTTAGCATACCTGGAATAAATCCCTCTTGGGATTTATTCATGTGTTTCGGTTTGCTAAAAGCTGCTGGGAGCAATATACCAGAAATGGGTTGTCTTTTATAATGGGAATTGATTAAGTTAAAAGCTTACAGATCTGAGGCTTTGGAAGTGTCCAAATCAAGGCATCATCAAGAAATGCTGTCTCACCAAGTTGCAGTTGTGGGCGATCAGGCACATGGCAGGGCGCAATGGTGGCTCTGCCAGTCTCTGCCTTCTCCTCCAGGCTTATTTTCTCCCCAAGCTCAGCTATGGGCAACCAGGCACATGGCTCATCTCTGCACTCTCCTCTTTCCATGCCTCTGTTCTCTGCTGATTCCAGCCTCCAGCCTCCAGGACCTCTCTCTCAGCCTCTCGGGGCTTCTCTGTCTCTGTAGCTTTTTTTCTCTGTGTATCTTTGCATGTTTCTCCCATTTATAAAGAGCTCCAGTAGAAGGATTAAGACCCACACTAGCTCATGCCCTACTGAAATGATCTAATCAAAAGGAAGGCCCTTTAACTGGGTCTAATCAAAAGGCGTCATCTACAACAGGTTTTCATGCGCATGAATGGAATAGCTCTAAGGACGTGAACTTCTGACATCCATGCAGCTTCAAACTGCCAGACCATCATGTATAATTTGTTTTTATACTGTGATGGTTAAATTTATATGTCATCTTGGCTAGTTTATGGTGTCCAGTTGTTTGGTCAAGCAAGTACTGGCCTGATTGTTTCTATGAGGATATTTCGTGGATTTAAATCATTAGTCAGTTGATTGCATCTACAATGAAAGAGATCATTTTCAGCAATGAGAGATGTTTCATCCAATCCCAGTTGAAGGCCTTAAGAGAAGAATTAATGATTTCATCAGTTAGAAAGAAGAATTTCTATCACTACTTCAGCCAGCCAGCTTTTCCTGGGGAATTCATTGAAACCTTTATCAGAGTTCCCAACCTGTGGCCTGCTTTATGAAATTCAGACTTGCCAATCCCATGGTTGCACGAGCCAAATTATTTAATATTTCTCATAATATGTTTATCCTGTCAGTTCTGTTTCCCTGGAGAACCCTAATACGTACACATGGTTGGATTAGATGTGCTGATTTTTTTTTTGAGGATTTTTGTGTCTATGTTCATGAGAATTATTGGTCTGTATATTTTCTGTCTTGTAGTGTCTTTATCTGGTTTTGGTATTAGAGTAATGCTGGTCTCATCATGGTGTTTTTATTTGCTATTTAATGTTGCACTAGGTAAAGAAAAAAATTAAAAATTTAAGTTATTAGCATGAATTTTACTGTTCATCATTATATTTTACAATGGCAGTTTTAAAAGCCTTTAACTCAAAATTACACAATTTGTATTTTGTAGCTCATACATAACCAGAACAGTGGAAGTGCTGTACAAAGTTAACTCTACTGTGTTTATTTCACATATTGATTTGTGCACATTCTACCAACACTCTCCACATCCAGCTTACTGACAAGTAAGGAAGGGATGAAAGGTAAAGGAAAGGTTGCCCTATCTTTCCTTTTGTTTCTATGTCATCATTTTCAGCATAAGTGGTTGGCTAATGCATGGAAGTAACACAGGTAAGAAAAGATGTGTTAGGGTTCCTTGGTCATTTGTATTTCTTAGAAAGCCATTGCCTTCTTTCTGCTGTCAGTGCCCCAGGTGCTTGGCCATGGATGTAGCATACTGTCACTGAGCTCCTACCCACTATGGGTCCACTGGAAGCCTGTGCTCACGAGGCATTGTGAACACTATGTACAAAAGGAGCAATAGGAATAGTGGACACACATCTCCTCTGCTCACATACATCTGTCATTGTCCTTTTGGACTTCACTTACAAAACACAAGCTCAAAGATAAAACAATTAAGAATTACAAAACACTGACAACAGTGCATTAGACCAAGCGTAGGGCCCTTCTGAGCATGGGGCCCCATGTGACTACACAGGTCACACACCCAAGAAGCTGACCCTGATTCTACTGCATGGAGAAGAATGGAGATGGAGGGCTGGGCAGGAAGGTGGTAAATGGAGAAAGGAGATATAAAGTGCTGAGGCTCCATTCCAGTCTCCTAAACCTCTTTAGTTTCCCAGTTGCCACACCTTTCTGCATCCTGCCTGCAGTGCCTTTATCCCATCACGTCAGCCAAATCCTGGCAATCTCAGTCCAAACCTTATTTCAGTAAGGAAGACTTCCCTGACCATCCCACCCCAAGCCATCCTTTCTCAGAACTCTGACTGTATGAATTGTCCACACCATCCATATGGCAATTATCTGGGCCCTTCCTTTCCTAAGTCAGCCTGTCTCCAACTTGAAGCTGAGTCTCCTGGGAGCAAAGCCCGTGTCTCCTGCATCTGTGTCTCCATCACCAAGACTCCACACCAAGACTTGCACCTTGCCACCCTCATCCCCAACTCTGAGAACCCAGTGCAATCAGGCTTATTCACTTGCCACTTGCATGCTCTTGAATTGGCTGTAACTCAGCTGTCAAGGCCATTCCTTCCCACAGTGTCTGTCCAAACCTACCTGTTCCTCCATGGTACAGTAGAAACCACATGATTTGTACTTTAGAAAGACCTGGGTCTAAATCCTGGCTCTGTCACTTTCTGGATATGTGACTTGGGCAAGTGATTCCCTTTCTCTGAGCCTTTGTTTCCTCATTTGTAAAATGAGGCGTTGATAATAAGCACTTTGAATGGCTGTTGAAATTTTTCATGGAAGGATTTTAAAAAGATAAAGCGATATGATGAATTAGTGTATACTAACAAATCTGAAACTTAGGTAAAATGCACATAATCCTAGAAAAACATAACTTACCCATAGTGACTAAAAAGAGATAGAAATTCTGCATAGTCCTGTGCTAAGTTAAATAAATTGAATCAGAAGTTTAACAACATCTGACAAAGAAAATGCCATGCTTGGATTGTTTTACTGATGAGTTTCATTTAGTTTTTAGAGAACACATAGTTCCAAAATTCCAGTAATTAGAGAAAAAGGGGTAGCTCCCAATGCTACCCCTTTCTATAAGACTACTATAATCTTGATACCAACATCCAGACAAAGGTATTATAAGAAAGAAAAATTACAGTTCAAATCCCTTTTATGGTCATAGCTGTGAAAGTCATAAACAATATTATTAAATTACTGAATACAGCAATAAATGAGATTAATAATCATATATCATGACCAATTTGGGCTTATCCTAGAAATTTAAGCTTCAATTAATGTTACAGAATCTGTAATTTTTGCTATATAAAATTAAAGGATTAAAGGAAAAATATGATTATCTCAAAAATGTAGAAAAACCATTTGTTAAATTTGACACCTGTTTAAAAAAAATAACTCTTACTTAACTAGAAACAGAAGAGAACTTTTTTTTTTTTAATCTGATGAAATGGTTCTACCAAAAACCTACACCAAATGCTGAAATGTTAGAATTCCCTTTAACATGAGGAAAACAAGACAAGGATGCCTCTTATCACTACTTCCTCTCAACATTTTATTGGAGTTCCCAGCAGGGCCAATGCAGTAAGACAAGAAAATGAAATGAAAGGATAACTAATAGGAAAAAAAAAAAAAGAAACAAACTATCATTATTCTAAGATGCTTCGACTTAGTAACAGAAAATCCAAAAGAATCTATAGATTGGGGGACGAATGTGGCTCAAATGGTTGGGCATCCATCTCCCATATGGAGGGACCCGGATTCGATCCCTGGGACCTCTTGGTTAAAAAAAAAAAAAAAAAATCTATATATAAATTATTAGAATTAGTAAGAGACTCTTACTAAACAAAATGGATAGATATAAGATCAATATAAGAATCAATATACAAACAGCATCATTTGTAATTCTATACACCATCAACAGTTAGAAATGATAGTTTAAAATGATACCATTTACCATAGCAATAAAAATATAAGAGCTATAAGAATATACCTAATAAAAATGTTCAAGACATTTAAGGGGAAAGTTATTGAAAGGCACTCAAGACCTAAATGTGGAGAGATATATCATATTTATAGATGAGAAGACTTAACTATTGTAAAGATGTCAGTTCTCCTTAAATTGTTGAACAAAATTCCAACCAAAATCCCAATATCATATTTCAAGGAACTTGGCAAGATGATTTTGAAATTAATAAGGAAAAAATTAGCCTAGACACATTTGAAAAAGAACAAGGTGGGGACTTGACATTTCAAGTTTTAAAACTTACAAAGCTTCAGTGACTAATATTAGCACAGGGATTTTAAAAATGACCAGTGGAAGAGAACAAAGTGTCCAGAAACAGATCCACATGTGTATGGAAAGGTGAGGTGTGATGGAGCCGTTTTTGTCTATCTGTGGGAAAAGGATGGACTATGATGGAACAATTGGCTATCCATATGGGGAAAAATTCAAATCTCTAACTCAGAATGCTATAGAAATCAATTCCAGATGGGTAAAGATTTCAATATACTTTTAAAAAGATTTAAGTACTTTAGGAGAAAACATAGAATATTTTTCTGACCTTGGGTAGAGAAGGATTTCTTTACCAAAACACTGAAAGTGCAAACCACAAAAGGAAAAGATTGGAATTTGACTAAATTACAATAAAGATCTTCTTTTTATGCAAAGATGACAAATAAAGCAAAAATACAAGTCTTAAACAGGGAGAAGATATTTGTAACATGTAACCAATAAATGATTATTATCCTAAATGTATAAATGTTTCCCAAAAAATCACTAGAATAGCAATAAACAGTCCATTATACAATTAGATAAAAGACATAAGCACACATTTCCAGAAGAAAACTGAATGGCCAATAACAATTTGAAAATATGTTTAGTTTCATTAGTAATCAGGGAAATGAAAATTATGGACACAGAGAATTACCGTTTTATAGCTACTATTCTGGCAAAAATTTAGAAGCCTGACAAGGCTGGGTCTGGATGAGAAGCAGTGGAAATTCTTACACACCATGGCTGGGAATGGAAATGAACACAGCCCTGATATAAAGCAATTTGGCACTGGCTTTTAAAGTTGTACAGGCACACCCCCCACAGGTGGGCAAGTCCACTTCTAGGATTTACCTCCAGAGACTCTCTTGTACAGCTACAGCAGGAAACCCATACAAGAATGTTCATGGCAGACTTGCGTGTAATAACAAACCCTCCTCATCAACAACAAAACAAAACACAACAAAACCCAATCCCCCAAAAGTAGAACTGATTCAAGTTATCCAAGGAGAGGAGGATGGGTATATCAATTGTGATATATTCCTGCAGTGGAATACTATACAGTAGAATGAATGAAGCGCTGCCACCCACATGGCAGAGAAGAACCCATACAAAATGAGGCTGTTTTAATAAAACTTGTATACAAGCAAAACTAAACATGCTTTGTTAGGTGATATATATGGACACAAAAATCAGGATGGTGACCAGCTTTGCGATGCAGTGGGAGGTGCAGTCTGGGACAGTCACCAGGGGCTGCAGAGGTTTGGGGAACATTGCACTTCCCAAGCTGTGATTACCGGGGGCTGATGATAAAATTATGCTTCAAATTTTACACATGCGTTATATGGATTTTTTTTAACAAATCAAAAATTAAATTGTAAAAAAAAGAGATTTAATCCAATCCATATGAAAAGCCCCTAGCACAGGACCTAGCACATAAAAATAATGCCAGTTAAGACTGTCTGAGTTCTTTCTGGGTATCAGGTATTGCACCAAGTGATGTACACGTACACTCATATTTAGTCTTCATAGCAGGCCTGTGACATTGACTCCGCTTTAACAATGAGAAAATAGACAGCCAGAAAGGTTAAGCAACTTGTCCAGGTCACACAGCAAAGAAGGGGACCTGAGATCCAAGAACAAGTCTGACTCCAGAGCCCTCCCTCTCAACCATGGATCTACCACCTGCACACAGCTGGTGCTCAATAAACGGTGGGGCCACTCTGATCCCTCTGTTCATACAGCAACACTTTGCACCTCCTCTTTGTCAGTGATCACGTTGGACCTTGCATTCCTCTTACTTTTTTTTTTTAGGAGGTACTGGGGACAGAATCCAGAACCTCTTACATGGGAAGCAGGTGCTCAACTGCTTGAGTTACATCTGCTCCCCTATTCCTATTACTTTTGTAGTGGTCCTTGCAAGCACCTCCAGTCCACAGGTGCAAAGATAACAGCTGTGTCTTCTCTATATTTCCAGTGCCAGTGCTGGTACCCAGCAGGAGCTCAATAAACACACACATTTTGGTTAGGGGTTCTACAGCTCTCATCTGATGGGGGAGGGTCCTGGGAGGACTCAGTCCTGTTGGCTCAGGAGGCCATGAGGAAGGGGCAGGAGGGCCGGGCACTCACCCCGGGGGCTGTAGCCGTGGGCGTCCATGAAGGACAGG
>JAQZBX010035118.1:0-24717 GCA_029593785.1 Cabassous unicinctus
CTGTTTAGTTTATTAAAATGAATAAAATACATGCTTCATTCCCTTCTATGAATTTATCTTGACTTAACGCACAATGTTAAAATTAAAGTTTCATCTAGTTTTCAGCACACACTGTTTTATATTTAGTTTCTTAAAATGAGTAAATTACAAACTTCATTCACTTCTATGTGTATGTATTGATTACAACAATATTAAAATATGTTCATCTAGTGCACTCCAAATCCTGTATGTTCTTCAGTTTCTTTAACTGAGTACAATAATGCTTCTTTTGCTTTCATGCAATGATCTTGACTTACAGTTAATGTTAAAACACAAGTTTCATCTAGGGAGCTCCTATTCCAGTATGTTGTTTTGTTCCTAAAACTTTGAAAGTGCTTGCTTAATTCAGTCTGTGCACTTATCTTGACGTACAAACAATGTTAAAACTCAAGTTTCATGTAGTGGGCTAAGATTCTGTTATGTTGTTTAGAGTCTTAAACTGAGAAAAATACATGCTTCATTCTCTTCTATGCACTTACCTTACTTACAAACGATATAAAACACAGGCTTCATCTAGTAAGCTGCAAATCTGGTATGTTGTTTAAATTCATATACTGAGTAAAATACAAGATTCATTCACTTCTAAGCACTTAGCTTTACTTGCAAACAATGTGAAAACACAATTTCCATCTAGTGAGCTGCAAATATGGCATGTTTAGTTTCTTAATTGCTTAAAATCGTCGTTGCATTCACTTCTATGCACTTTGCTTTATAAACAGTATTAAAACACAAGTTTCATCAAGGAGCCCAGCACTGGAATGTTCCATAGTTCCTTTAACTGAGTAAAATACATGCTTCATTCACTTCTAAGTGCTTGCCTTGACTCACAAATTATGTTACAACAGAAATTTAATTTGGTGAGTTCTGAAGCACTTTGATATAAAAACAATGTTAAAACACGAGTTACATCTTGTGATGTACGAATCTAGTATGTTGTTTAGTTTCTTAAACTGAGAATAATACCTGGCTCATTCACTTTTATGCACTTATTTTGACTTACAAATGATTTTAAAACACAAATTTCATCTAGTGTGCTCTAATTCACCTATGTTGTTCAGTTTCTTGTACTTAGAAAATTCATGCTTTATTCACTCAATGCACTTATTTTGACTTACAAAATATATGAAAACACAAGTTTGACCTAGTGAGCTGTGAATCTGGTATTTTGTTTAAACTGAGTAAAACACGTGCTTTGTTTACTTCTATATACTTTGACTTACAAACAATATTAAAACACAAATTTCATCTAGTGAGCTACGATTCCAGCATTTTTTTAAGTTTCTTAAACTGAGTAAAATACCTAATGCATTTGCTTATATGCACTATTCTTGACTACAATCATGGTTAAAATGTAAGTTTCATCTAGGGAAATCCTTTCCATTATGTTGTTTTGTTCCCTAAACTGAGGAAATACATGCTTTTTTCACTTCTGTGCACTTAACTTACAAACAATGGAAAAACACAAGTATCATATAATGAGATGTAAATCCAGTAGGTTGCAAGTTTTCAGAAACTGCATAAATTCTATGCTGCCTTCATGTCAATGCACTTTTCTTGACTTAGAAACAATGTTAAAACACAAGTTTCAACTAGTGAGCTGCCATTTCAGTATGTTGTTTAATTTTTCACACTGAGTAAAATACATGCTTCATGCACTTCAATGTCCTTTATTTGACTTACTAACAATGTGAAAACACAAGTTTCATCTAGTGGGCTGTTAATCTGGTATGTTGTTTAGTTTCACAAACTGAGTAAAATGCATACTTCATTCATTTCTAAGCACTCATCTTCACTTGCAAGCAATGAGAAAACACGTTTCAACTAGGGTGCTGTGAATTAGTTATTTTGTTTAGCTTCTTAAACTGATTCTTAAACTGATTAATTCAATCTATGCACTTATTTTGACTTCCAGTTTAAAACACAAGTTTCATCTAGTGGGCTATGATTTTTCTATGTTATTTCATTTCTTAAACTTAGTAAAATAAGGCTTCATTCACTTCTATGCACTTTGACTTACAAACAATATAGAAACACAAGTTTCATTTGGTGAGCAACTATTCCAATATATTGTTTAAATTCTTAAACTGAGTAAAATACATGATTAAATCACTCTATGTACTTTTCTTGACTTACAATGTTACGACACAAATTTCATCTTGTGATCTGTACATCCAGTGCTTCAGTATTTTCCAAAAGTGAGTAAAATATATGCTTCATTCACTTCTGTGTACTTACATTGACTTGCAAACAATGTTAAGACACAAATTTCATCTAGTGAGTTCTGAAGCCAGTATGTTGTTAACGTTTTTAAAGTGAGTAAAATACCTGCTTCATTCACTTCTATGCACTTACCTTGACTTACAATGTTAAAAAATAGATTTCAGATTGTTGAGGGCAGGGAGAGGTGGCATTTGAGTCCTCCAGTATCCCAGCAGGCAGTGAAGCCTAGAGACACTGACAAAGGACCAAAGAAGTAGTCACAGCTGCTTTCCAAGAAACCGGTATTGCTGAGATTGCCTAAATGCTTTGGAGTTTTTAACTGAATGTAAGAAAAATCTAGAATACATGAGACTGTAAAAGCAGAAGGTGATGCAAGGGGGATTAGAGTGCCAATGCATCAACAAAAAAGACAACCAAAATTAGTGGAAGGAAATCTTCCCATTTTTGTGTTTCTCAAGGAACTAATATTTTATGCAGATGACCAGTCAACATATAAGCAAGTGCTGACTCTGTATAATCCCTATGAGTTTGTCTTATAGTTCAAAGTTTGTGTACTACTCCAAATAAGTATGTTGTCATTGATGCTGCAGTTGCAGTAAAGCTGCAGTGTTGTATGAATATTGTGATTCATCATAGAGATGTTTGATCCTGTCACTGTGTTGTAATAGACAAATTCCATCTTCAAGATTCCAAGCAAAGCCAGAAGAAGGCTTTAGGAAGGAAAGAAATTATTGCTACTCTTCTTCCTTCTGCAGAAGAACAAAAGGAAGAAGAGGCAAAAAGAATAGAGGAACATTTAACAGAAAGTTTATTTTTTGAGCAGTTGTTTCAACCAGAAAACTGAACTGTCTCCTAAGGGCCTAGTTTACTGTCTTCCTGGGAATGGTGTGCATTGCAGCCCTAATGCTTCCTGCACTGGGGGACGTGGAATCCTTGGTACCTCTCTACCTCCACTTAAGTGTGAATAAAAAATTAGTGGCCGCTTATATTTTAAGTTTTACCACAATGGCTCTACTTAGAACATGAGCAAGGATTTCAATTGACTTCTGAAATAATTTTATCTTCAAAACCTCATGATTGTGGACTGCTTTTATCTCTCACTCCATTAACATGCTATAAACTATTGAATGATTTAATATAATTGCAAATATGTAATATATATTTTAAATTGCTATAATTTTATTTGAAGGATGCTAGCACATGTTGCAGACAGCAAGGGTGCTTTTGAGTGACACCTATGACATTATTTGAAGAAATTATTTTTATAGCTATACCTATTGCAGAAAAGATTTTAATTACAACATTTGTTATTTTGTCATCTTTACTAGTTCACTTTGATTGTTAAGGCCATGTGTCCTTCAAAGTTAAAAGGCCTAAAAGAGCAAACTGACCAGCCTACAAATAAAAATTATGTTTATTTCTTGGCTACATTCATCAACATTACTATGTAACTTATATCTTCTCCTCTAGCACCATAAACAGTTGCCATGGTGTTTCTAAAGTAAGAGTTTTAGAGTTAATATATGGAGGTTAAGAAAAGGATAAGGAACTGAGGGATCATGTTTATCCTAGGGTCCCACAGAAGATATAGGATATATTTGATTCATCTGGTAAGCTACAAAATGGGTTTTGGTCCAGATGCCAAGCATGTGAATTTTTAAAAATAAAAACCCACTAGAATTAGGGCAATCTCTCTATTTGGTCTGAGTTCTAAAGGAAGGAAGGCATTTGTTTAGCTAGTATGTTCACCCTGGTTTTAACCATGGATGACACTTTATGTTAACAGGGGGAAAAGCAATTTTACTTTTTCTCCCATGACCCTATGCCTGACTGATTGTAATGATTTTTCCAAATTGGGATTACTAGATGCTGGGTCATTCACTTGACGATTATTTTCTCCTTTAAATTCTAAGCCAAGTATAGAAAATCCTTGATATCTGTGTCTATTTTGTATCAATCATTGAGCCTTTTAAAATTTTTATTTATTATTAAAGCAACTTTACCAAAAAGATCCCTAATCACAACTGTTTACATTTCTTTATAGCCTCTTCTGATATATGGCTTAAATATGCAACTTTAACTGTTAATATCTTTTGACTTAGGATTTTTATCTGAGAGTGCAATGCAATATGAAGTCTCTTGAAAATCATTTTCAGATCTTTTTACATAATTTATGCACTGCTACTGTATATCCTTAAGGATTATATGTAAACCCAAAACGTATACCTGAGATTGATTTTTGCAGAAAACAGGATGTTTCTTCTAAAAAACTTTATGTATACTCTTTCATAGAAAATCTTCATTGTTTAAGTATTTGGAGAGCATAAATCATTGTATGGATATCATGTCTGTACATTGTGTAATGACTGAAAAGCATAAATGTAATCTATTTCGAATTTTGTAAAAGAAACAAAAGCTATAGGCTATCCTTGTTTCTCTGCCCATCTCAAGTTGTGTGTGTTTGTATGAATGTGTGTTTGTGTGTGTGAACAACACATTGTAAAGGAAAGAAATTATATTAAAAATTAAAAAATGGAGACTAAAAAAACCCCAAAATTTCATATAGTGTTTTGCAAATACCCTAGTTGTTTAGCTTTATAAACTGAGTAAAATACATCTTTCATTCACATCTGTGCACTTTGACATAAAACAATGTCAAAACACATGTTTTGCTAGTGAGCTGAAAATCCAGTATATTGTTTAGTTTCTAAAACTGAATAAAATACATACTTCATTCACTTCTATGCACTTATCTTGACTCACAAACTGCTTTAAAACACAAATTTCATTTATTGTGTTCTGAGCTAGTATGTTTAATTTTAAAGTGAGTAAAATACCTGCTTCATTTGCTTCTATACACTTATCTTGACTTACAAACAATGTTAGAAAATAAGTTTTGTATAGTGAGTTGCAAATCTGCTATGTTGTTTGGCTTTCTAAACTGAGTAAAATACATGCTTCATTTTCTTCTATGCCATTTGACATACAATGACAAAACACAAGTGTCATCCTGTGAGCTGAAAATCCAGTATGTTGTTTAGTTTCTTAAAATGAGTAAAATCCATGCTTTGTTCACTTCTATGTACATATTTTGACTTACAAAATATATGAAAACACAAGTTTCACCTAGTGAGCTGTTAATCCAGTATGTTGTTTAGGTTTTTTAAAAAGCAATTTATTGAAGTATATAATTCATACATGAACATACATAAACTGTAAGTGTTCAGTAAACATCGTGAACTTAGAAAACAAGCATGCATAACATCATACAGGGCTCCCACACATCACCCCCCCCACCCCAAACACCCTGCATTGTTGTGAAACATTTGTTAAGAAATCATGAAAGAGCATCATCAAAGTATTAATATTAACTATAGTCTGTATCTTTCCTATACATTTTTTAAAGAATTTATTTACTTTTATCCATTTTTACATGCCCCCATTTTTGCTGTTTCTGTGTCCCTTCACTGGGCAACTCTCTGTGTCCGTTTCCTGCCCTGTCTTCTCATCCTTCTCCTCCTGTCTTCACTGGAATTCGATCCTCGGAATCTCTGATGTGGGAGAGAGGCATCCTACCGCCTGTGCCACCTTAGTTGCTGGTTTTTTGGTGCATCTTGTCTTGGCTCTCCCTTGTTTCACTCTCCTGTTATGTCATCATCTTGCTGCGTGGCTCACGGGGTCTGGCTGTGCACCCACGCACAGGGCCTGGCTGTGCACCCGTGCACGGGGCCTGGCAGCTTACCTGCTCACAGGGCCTGGTGGCTCACCCGCTCGCTGGGCCTGGCGGTGCACCCATGCACGGGGCCTGGTAGCACACCTGTTGAGAGGGCCTGGTGGCACACCCGTGCATGGGGCCTAGTGGCTCACCTGCTCGTGGGGCCTAGTGGCACACCTGTGCACAGGTCCTGGCAGCTCACCCATGGACAGGACCTGACGGCTCACCTGTGCACAGAGCCTGGCGGCTCACCCACTCATGGGGCCTGGCAGTGCACCTGTGCTCGGGGCCTGATGGCTCAGCTGCTTGAGGGGCCTGGCAGTGTACCCACTCATGGAGCCTGGTGGCCTATGCACCTTCTACATTTTCCTTTTTTAAATTTTTACCGGGAGGTCCCAGGAATGAACACAGGACCCTCCATTTGGGAGACAGATGCCCAACCACCCGAGCCACATCTGTCCCCTGCTATATCTCTTAAGGTTGACCAAAGATCCCCAAAGTTACAGTCTTTTCCCAAACAGGATAGTCATATAATAAATCAGGCTTAGTTTATCACCAGCGTTCTAAAACCCAGACCTGGGGAGAAAAACTAGGTCTGGGGACACATGCATGGTTTCTAATATAGTGAATGTTTAGCCTACCCTGATTATCACAAAATCAGGTCAGCGAGAATATTCACAAGTTTAGTTTTTTAAACTGAGTAAAGTATGTGCTTCATTCACTTCTATACACTTTTACTTACAAGCAGTATTAAAAAGCATTTCATCTAGTGAGCTACAATACTGGTATGTTAATTTCTTAAACTGAGAAAAATACATGCTTCATTAACTTCTATGCATTTATCTTGACTTAAGATCAATGTTAACACCGAAGTTTTATTTAGTGAGCTGCAAAACTATTATGTTGTTTAATTTCCTAAACTGAGTACATTACATGCTTCATTTACTTCTATGCACTTGAATTGCAAATGATGTGGAAACACATATTTATCTTATGAGCTGCAAAATTGGTATATCATTTACATTCTTCAACTGAGTAAAATACATACTTCATGCACTTCTATGTACTTACCTTGACTTACAAATTATGTTAAAACGCAAGTGTCATCTAGTGAGCTGTGATTCTGGTATGATGTTTAGTTTCTAAAACTGAGTAAAATACATGCTTCATTAATGTTGTTCACTTATCTTGACTTCCAAACAATGTGAAAACACACGTTTACTCTATAGCGCTCTGAATCTGGTATGTGGTTTATTTTCTTAAAGTGAGTAAAATATGTGTTCAATTCGCTGTAAGCACTATTCTTGATATGCAAACAATGTGACATAACATGTTTCCTCTAGTGAGCTGTGAATTTGATATGGTTAGTTTCTCATACTGAGTAAAATACATGTCTCTTTCAATTTTATGCACTTATCTTGAATAACAATGGTAAAACAAGTTTATCTTGAGACTTCCAATTCTGGTATGTTGTTTAGTTTCTTAAATTGAGTAAAATACATGCTTCATTCACATCTATGTATTTATCTTGCCTTGAAAAGAATGTGAAAACACAGGATTGCTGTAGTGAGCAGTAAATGTGGTATGTTGTTTACTTTTTTATAATGAGTAAAATACATGATTTATTCACTTCTATGCACTTAACTTGATTTACAAATATTAAAACACAAGTTTCATCTATTAAGCTGTGATTCAGCAATGTTGTATAGTTTCTTAAACTGAATAATATACATGCTTCATTCACTTCTATGCACTTCCCTTGACTTGCAACCAATGTGCAAACTAATGTTTTGTGGAATGAGCTGTGAATCCTCTTTGTTGTTTTCTTTCTTAAATTCAGTAAAATGCATATTTCTTTCACTTCTATGCACTTATCTTGACTTCAAACAATTTTGAACACAACTTTTATCTGGTGAACTGCAAATCTGGTACGTTATTTAGTTTCTTAAACTGAGGAAAATACATGCTTTATTCATTTCTATGCACTTATCTTGACTAACAATAAAGTTAAAGAACAAGTTTCATCTGGTTTGCTACAAATCTGGAATGCTGTTTTGTTTCTTAAATTGAGTAAATGCATGCTTTATTCACTTTTATGCACTTATCTAGGCTTGCCAACAATGTGAAATCAAATGTTCAATCTAGTATGCTGTATTCTGGTGTGTTTAGTCTGTAGACTGAATAAAATATATGTTTCTTTCATGTCTATGCACTTATCCAGGCTATCAATGTGAAAACAAGTGTTTCATATAGTGAGCTGTGGATACAGATTGCTTTTTTTAATGTGTAAAATTCATGCTTCATTCCCTTCTGTGCGCTTATCTTACTTGCAAACAACGTTAAAACACAAGCTTCATCTACTGGTCTCTGAGTTCAGTATGTTTTTAGTCTCTTAACTTTTGTAAAATACATATTTTATTCATTACTGTACACTTATCTTGCTTTAGAACAATGTGAAAACACATTTCATGTAGTGAGCTGTAAATCGAGTATGTTGTTTATTTTCTTAAACTGCATACAATATACATTTCACCCAGTTCTATGAACTTATCTTGACTTATAAATAATGTTAAAACATATATTTCAAGTTCTGGCAGACAGCACAGTGAAAAGCAGAGCATGACTGCCATCCCTGGGCCCTCCAGGTCCTTGGGCCTTGGCACGGTGGGTGAGCTGGGGGGCCCAGGGGTGACCTGTGGTCCCTGCCCTGCGGAGACCCAGAGCTGTCACTGTGATTGCTCACTGGCCTAGATCAGGCCCTGAGACAGCAGCAGAACCCTGCTCTTCCCTCCCTGCATCATGTCCCAAAGGTGGCAGTGGCCTCTCCTAGCCTAGACCCCACCTGCCACCTAGTTTCCTTGCCCAAACTTGTCAGGCTATGGCTAAGCCCCCACCAGGCCACCAAGGACATGGACCTTTTGGGTGGCAGGCACAGTGGGGAGAGAAGAATGGTGGCTATGAATGCCACGGAGGACCATTAAGTGCCTCAAGGGCCCAGAAGACAGATCTGTGAGGACTCAAGTTTGACCACCTCTTCAGGCCTTGGAGCCATGCAGATCCGGGACCTGGAGTGATTGCTCCATCCCAATTGCATGAGATGCCATTTCACCCTGACAATGATGAGCAAAGGCCCTAACAGGCCTGAAAAGTGAGCAGAACCCTGGACAATGGTGGATGGAATGTTAGTGGCCATCGAGCAGCTAGTCATCATTCTACCCCTAACTTGCTTGACATTGGAAGAGAGAAATAGTAGAATAATATGCACCATTTGGCCAATAAGAAGTGCCCACCCCCCTTTGGAAAGATTTACTGGCCATTTATAGAAGGTCAGTGTATATAATATGAAAAAGCTGCTCTCGAGTTTCCCCCCAACCTTTTAAAAGAAAGCTTTTGCTCTATCTAGGCTTTCTAGATGTAAAGAGGTTGACGACGTATGATAAAGTGAAGTTAGAAAATCACACATCTTGCAATTACCATTTGTTAAAAAAATTCATAGAAAAATGTCTTCTGGAAATGACTTTGAGATGGAATTTAGACTGCCTTTGGAAGCGACACTGGGAACATACATCCACGCTTGTTCTGTGGGTTAGAGGATGTGAAGCAGAGAAGGCTGAGAAGAGGAAGAGAGGAGAAGGTTCTTTGCCAGACTGGTCATATTTAGAAGATATTTTCATATTGTAACCATTGTTCTGTATGTCATTTTATTCCTCACTACTTTATGTTTAGTTGACAATACTAAGGTACTTTTTAAAAATATCTCTTCCTAGATATTCTGAAGTGCCTGACATATGTTAAAAGTAGAGGTAGTAAAAGAACACATTATATAAATATCTTTTTGTTAAACTTCATATGAAATATTGTGTGTGTGGGGGGTTGGAATAGCCAAACCACCTCTTTGAATAGTTCACATTTTGTGTGCTGGTTTGGGAGAGGAGGGATAAGGAAGTGCAAAGGGGTCTAAGCTAGTGTGTTTAGAATGAGGCAAGATTAACCATTATCCCTATATTCATGCATTTGGTTTTTTACTTTGCTGTGTATATAGTGTATATAATGGACAAACACATCCTAATTTACATCGTCTTCCAGATGTTAAAGAGGTTGCCAGTGTATGACAAAAATAGTAAATTAATATATTTTGTGTTAAAATTCCTAGGAAAGATTTTCTTCTGAAAACTTGAGCACTATAGCCCACAAGGAGGGGTGGTGGAGGAGGGATAAAAGAGAAGGGTTTTAGACCTGAATGTTCATATTTAGAAGACACTTTCAGATTATAACTTGTTAAATATGTGCAGTTTAGTCAAGACTGCTCTGTATATAGTGGACAAAATAAGTCCTTATTTGAAACGTCTAGTCTGTCTAGATGATTAGTAGTGCCCAATGTATGTTAAAAGTAGTAGTAGTAAAATATTACTTTGTAAATATTATTTGCTCACTTTCATAAGGAAATACTGTCTTTTGGAAATGGGATTGTTAAATCATCTCTATAAGCAGCATACTACTGTCTATATACTCATTCATTGGTTTGGAGGAGATGGGAAGGAAGCAGTTGCAAAAGGTAATATGCTAGTGTGTCCATACTTGGACAATTTCAGGTAAAACGTTTTTTGTAGGTTCTGTGCATTTTGTTTGTTTTATATATAGTGTACATAGTGGATAAATGGGTCCTAATTTTGCAACATCTAGATGTTAAAGAGGTTGACTGTGTATGACAAAGTAGTTAGTAAAATTACCATGTTTTTGTATACTTTGTGTTGAAATTCATTGGAAAGTTTGTCTTCTGTAAATAACTTGGTATGAATTTGTTCAACCACATCTAAACATTACACTTGCCTGTACTTGTCCGCTGAACTGGTGGTGGAGAAAAGGGAGTGAGGAGGGAATGGTTCCAGGCCAAGATGTTCATGTTTAGGAGATACCTCAGATTATAACATTATTATTTGTGTGCAATTTTATTTAACAATACTATGTGTGTAGTGGACAAGTAAGTTCTTATTAGAAATATCTAGTCTTTCTAAATATTTTAGAAGTGCTTGATGTGTTAAAAAATAAAGGTAGTAGAAGAACACTGTAAAAACCTTTTGAAAATTAGTGGGAAATATTGTCTTTGGAAATGGAACTGTACACTTGTTCATTGGTTTGAGGGAGGTGGGAGGGAAGAAGGTGCAAAAGGTGTTTGCTAGTGTGTACTAGAAAATTTCTGATGATCCATTGCCCTGTATGTTACGTGCATTCATTTAACTTTGCTGTACTGTGTATATATTGGACAAATAAGTCCTAATTTTATAATATCTAGTTTCTAGATATTAAAGAGGTTGCCAGCATATGACAAAAGTAGAGTGAGTAAACTATCACGTTTTGTATACTTTGTGTTAAAATGCATAGAAAGGCTGTCTTCTGAAAATGGCTTTTGGAAATGAAATTGTAAAGCCACATCTAAGTGACACATGTGCCTGTAACGCAACCACTGGGTTTGTAGTGGAGATAAGGGATTGGGAGAAATGAAGGGCTATAGACCAGAATGTTCCTATTTAGAATACACTTTCAAATATAACCATTGTTACATGTGTATAGTTTATTCAACACTACTGTGTATATAGTGGGCAAATTTAAGTCCTTATTTGAAACATCTAGTCTTTCTAGATGTTTCAAAGTGCAAAGTATGGTACAAGTAGAGGTAGTGAAATATCACATATTGTAGATAGTTTTGTTAAAATTCATATGAAAAATCTTTTGGAAATTGAATGGTCAAACCACCTCCAGAGCAGTATACATTATGTGCTGTTTCAGGGATGAGGGAGAAGGAAGTGCCAAGGGCTCTAAGCCAGTAAGTCTGTAGTTAGACAAGATAAACCATCATTGTATGTGTTCTGTGCATTTTGTTTTACTTTGCTGTGTATATAGTGTATATAATGGACAAATGAGTCCTAATTTTATATCTAGTCTTTCTAGATATTAAAGTGGTTGCCAGTGTATGACAGAAGTAGAGCTAGTAAACTAATACATTTTGTATATTTTGTGTTAAAATTCATAGAAAAGAATTGTTGAAAATGACAGAATTTTATTTTTGGAAGCAAAATTGTTTTTAAAAAATCCCGTCTAAGCATTGCTGATGCAGCTACTGAGTTGATAGAGGTCAGAAAGGGAAAGTTTCTAGGCCAGAATGTTCCTATTTAGAAGATAATTTCAGATTATATCCTTTCTTACATGAGTGGTTTATTCAGTGCTACTGTGTGTATTGTGGACAAACTTAAGTCCTTATTTGAAACATCTAGTCTTTCTAGATGTTTAGAATTATACAACATATGTTAAAGTAGAGAGTGTAAAATAATACTTTAAATGTGTTTTCTTTTAATACATAGGAATGACTGGGGAATGGGGTTGTTGAACTATATGTATTGGAGCAGTATGCTGACAGGGTGGTGGTGAGGGCAAGGAAGGAAGTACACACGGAAAGGTTCTTTGCCTGTGAGTTTTGAGACAAGTTCAGATTGTCTGACTATTGTTCTCTATAGGCATTTTAGTTATTGCTGTGTATTAAAGGACCAGACCTGTTGTCCAAAGTATGCCAAAAATAGAGGTAGTAAAATAATCCCTATATAAAGGTTCTTGTGTTAGTTTTAGGATGGACTTTCTTCTGGGAGTGACCTCTGTCAATCCACTTCTTGGAGCTGGATGTATTCCCGTATTTAGTCATTGAAATGGTGGATGAGGAAGAAAAGGAAGGGCAAAGGGAAGTCTCTTTGGTAGTATCTCTATATCTAGAAGACAGTTGTAGGTTATAACCATAGTTCTATATGTGCATTTGATTGCAGATATGTTTTATTCTTTACTTCAAATCTAAGCTTTTTATGTTATTTTATTTTTTTTAAAGATTTATTTTTATTTATTTATTTATTCCCCCCTTGCTGCTTGTGCTTGCTGTGTCCATTTGCTTTTGCGTTTTTCTGTGTTTGCTTGTCTCCCTTTGTTGCATTGTCTTGCTGCATCAGCTCACCAAGCCACGTAGGCTGGCTTGCCTTCATCAGGAGGCCCCGGGAATCGAACCCGGGGCCTCCCATATGGTAGACGGGAGCCCTATCAATTGAGCCACATCTGCTTCCAGATCTAAGCTTTTTAGATATCTTGAGGTGACAATGTATGATAAAAAGTAGAGCTAGTGAATTAATTTATAAATATCTTTTTGTTAAATTAATAGAAAAGAAACATTTTTGATGTGGAATTGTTAAACCATCTCTGAGCAGTATGCACCAAGACTTGTTCATTAAATTGGCTACAGAGAGGCAGAAGGAGGTGCAGGGGGAGGAGTGTATGCAGATGTGTTCATATTCCCATTTTGATGCTAACTATAGATGTGTGTGTGCATCTCTTGGCTATACCATGGAAAACATTGTTAAATAATTCAATAGAAACATACGTTCTTGCTAATAATTCAATATAGATCTGATAATGAATTCTCTTAGAAGCATTATACTTATTGTCCTCTATTGCTTTATGTCTCATTTTAGATTGAGCATTATTAAGGGAGTGCAGTATTTGTAACTCTGCCAGTATCTATAGAGGCATGTTGCCATACTTCTCCTAGGAAATTTTTGTCCCCAAGAGAGGCAGGAATACATTTTTTTCCCCTGACTGAGATGGTGTCATGTATTCTTGGTTACCACAATACCTCATGGCTTTGGGGCATTGAATTAGTAAATATTCATGGTGTGTGAAAAAGCATGATACATTCTGTGTGATCTCGGCCAGATAAAAATGTATGCTCAGTTGTGTGTATACACACACAGAACCTAGAAAATTATGTCAAACTAAACCACTTGTGATTCTGGATGACTTTTGTGTACTTTGCTTCTTGTGCTTTTTGGTTTTCTGTATTGCATAATTAAAAGTTTGAAAACAAAATGTTATTTTAAAAACCTTAAAAAAAAATCCTAATATATATTTTATCTTGAGAGCTGTCAGTCTGGTATTGTTTTTACTTTCTAAAGTGAGCAAAATACATGCTTCATTCACTTGTTTGCACTTATCTTGACTTACAAGCAATGCTAAAATACAAGTTTCTTCTAGTGAGCTGCAAGTCCACTTTTGTTAGTTTATTTTACTGAGTTAAATACATGCCTCATTTACTTCTATGCACTTAATTGGCTTGCAAACTTTGTGAAAAATGTTTCATTAGTGAGTTAGGACTACTCTATGTAATTTGTTTTCTTAAATTGTGCAAAACACATGCTTCTTTCACTTCTATGCACTTATCTTGACTTCAAACAATGTTAAAACACAACTTTCATCTAGTGAGCTGAGAATCCCGGGTGTTGTTTCATTTCTTACTCTAAATATAATATCTGCTTAATTCACTTTTTAAACTTATCTTGTCTTAAAAGCAATGTTAAAATACAAGTTTCAGGAAGTAGATGTGGCTCAAACAGTTGGTTGCCCACCTACCACATGGGAGGTCCCAGGTTCTGTTCTCAGTGTCTCCTAAAGAAGATGAGCAAGATAGTGATCTGACACAATGGGTTGGCATGGTAAGCTGATGCGACAAGATGATATAAAAAGATGATGCCGTGAGATGACACAGTGGGGAAGCACAATGAGAGACACAAGTAGGGTGCAGAGGTGGCTCAAGTGGTTAGATTCCTCCCTTCCACAAGGGAGGTCCTGGGTTCAGTTCCTGGTGCCTCCTAAAAAGAGAATGAGCAGACACAAAGAGCACACAATGAACAGACACAGGGATCAGACAGCAAGCACAAACAATGAAGGGGGGAGAAATTAATTAATGTAAAAAATATTTTTATAAAATACAAGTTTCATCTAGTGAGGTAGGAATTTGGTATGTTGTTTTATTTCTTAAACAGAGTAAAATACATGCTTCATTCAGTTATTTGCTCTTACAATATTGAAGCACAAATTTCATTTATTAAGCTGTGAATCTGGTATGTAATTTGTTTCTTCAACTGAGTAAAATACATGCTTCTTTTATTTCTGTGCACTAATCTTTCTTTAAAACAACATAAACCCATGTTTATTGTAGTGAGCTGTAAATCTGATATGTTGTTTACTTAAACTGAGTAAAATACATGCTTCATTCAGTTCTGTGTACTCTACTTGACTTACAAATAATGTTCAAACATCTTTCATCTGGAGACCTGTCAATCAGTTTGTTTTTTAACTTTCTTAAAGTGAGTAATATGCATGCTTCATTCAGTTCTATGCACTTACCTTGACTTACAAATAATGTTAAAATTAAATTTCTTCTTCTGAGCTACCAATCTGTTACGTTGTTAGTTTCTTGTACTGAGTAATATACATGCTTCATTCACTTCTATGCCCTTATCTTCACTTACAAAAAAATGTTAAAACTTTAGCCTTAGCTAATTGTTCTGACTTTAGGTGACATGAGCATCTCACTTTGAAGAAAAACCATTACAATACCATCCATGTGCCAAAACATTAATTTTTCACATAACTTTATATAACATGGGGAAATTCAAACTGGAGGGAAACTCTAAGAATGCCATATATGTGGGAAATCCTTCAGGTATTATCTGGCCTTGGACAATATGAGTGAACTCATACTATAAAAGTTTTGAATATGGAAGAGATTTCAGCTGTACAATTAACTTAAAAAAATTAATTTTTCAGTTTTTATTTTTTTATTCACCTTCCCCCAGATGGTTCTGTCATCTGTCTGCTCATTGTTTGCTTGACTTCTTCATGAGGCCCCGGGAACTGTACCTGGAACCTCCCACACAGGAGATGAGTGCCCAAAGGCCTGAGCCACATCTGCTTCCTGCTGGCTGTGGCATCTGCTCATTTAGACATCTTCTCATTATGGAAGGGTGTGGCATCTAGGTCATTGTGGTGGGTGCAGGCATGTACTCATCTTCTTTAGGAGGCACTGGGACATAACTCAGGACCTCCCATGTGGTAGGCAGGGGCCCAACTATTTGAGCCACATCTGCTTCCATGTACAATTAACTTTTAATATACCAGAGAACTAACTCACTATATAAAACATTCTCGGGATCATGAATGAAGGAACATCATCAGTGATCAGTGATTACTCCTTCCTTTCTCAGTGCATTAGGAAAAGGGATGCTGATGCAAAATACCAGAAATTGGTTGGCTTTTATAAAGGGTATTTACCTGGGGTAGAAGCATACAGTTACCAGGCCATAAAGTATAAGTTATTTCCCTCCCCAAAGTCTATTGCCATGTGTTGGAGCAAAATGGCTGCTGAAGTCTGTGAGGGTTCAGGATTCCTGGGTTCCTCTCTTCCTAGGGCTTCTTTCTTTCTGGGCTCAGCTCCTCTGCTATCTCCACAAGGTCAGCTGTAGACTTTCAGGTGAATGGTTTGTTTCTCTTCCCAGGGCCTTTTCTCTTTCCTCATGACCAAGCACCTCTGTGTGCTTACTTCCTGGGGCTTCATTTCAAAAACTACAGCATCAAAACTCCAACTAATTCCTCTGCTCTGCCATGTAGTTTAATCTGTGAGTACCTGCCCACCAAGGGGGTGGAGACTCAATGTCCTACTGACATGGCCCAATCAAAGCCCTAATCATAATGTAATCATGCCCAGGTACAGACCAGTTTACAAATACAATCCAATATCTATTTTTGGAATTCTTAAACAATACCAAAATACTACACTCAGCATTATTCTTCCCCTGAGGAGACAAAAATCCTGAAATCAAATTGGAAAATTTTCAGCATTATTTCACATCTGCAATCTCAGATTGGAAGATACACTTTATAAGGCTCCTTGATTCCACAAGTTAGGAAAGAATCCAGAATTTTTAACAAGATGCATTATTCAAAATATTTAGTATTAAAAAGTAGGATTGTGACATGGCCTGGGAATGGTATATGAAGAGTTTTGTAAAAATCTTGTGAGCTGTGAATCCAGTAGGCTGTTGGGTTTGCATACTGAATAAATTCTATGCTTCTTTTACATCTTTGCACATATCTTGACTAACAAACAATGTTAAAACATAAGTTTCATCTAGTGAGCAGTTGATCCAGTATGTTGTTTAGTTTCTTAAACTGATTAAATACCTGCTTCATCCACTTTATGCACTTATCTTGACTTACAATATTAAAACACAGGTTTGATCTAGTGACTAGCATACCCTGTTAATCTTTAGTATTTAGCTCTCACATGGACAGCCCAAAGATTGAAGTCTCTTGGGCACACACCAAACAACTCCAGCACCAACTAGAGGTTCAAATAGAATGGACAGAAAAGGCATGTGTAGAGAAGTCACAACAGAGTCCAACTCTGTCACACTCAGGAGCACAAACTCCAGAGTAGGACCCACTGGCAAGGCAGCAAACTTTGGAGCTATCTGCCATGATGACAGAACCTGGGTGTTTCCAGAGCCCTCAGAAGCCCAAGTATTTGGGGAAGTATCTACTCTAGCAGTCTATGCAATCCTGCTGAAATGTGCGTAAGTGTTACCTCTGGGATGTATTCCCAACTCACTTTGAAGTTTCTTAGCCATGTAAACTCATTTGTCTTTACCCTTTCCCCCTTTTATTCAAGATCCTTTTCCAGTTGTATTGCTAGTTGGTACTTGGTAGTAAACCCTCAGTGCCAGGGAGGCTTATCTCTGGGAGTCCTGTCCCACACCGGTGGGGAAGGTAATTGTATTAGTCAGCCAAAGGGGTGCTAATGTGAAATACCAGAAATGGGTTCATCTTTATAAAGGGTATTTATTTAGGGTAGAAGTCCACAGTTAACCAGGCCATAAAGCATAAGTTTCTTCTCTTACCAAAGTCCATTGCCATGTGTTGGAGCAAGACAGCTGCCGACGTTTGCCAGGGTTCAGGCTTCTTGGGTTCCTCTCTTCCTGGGGCTGCATTTCTCTCTGGGCTTAGCTCCTCTGCTTCCTCCACAAGGTCAGCTGTAGACTATCAGGCGAACAGCTTGCTTCTCTTCTCCTGGGGCCTTCTTCTCTTCTTCCAACATCAAAAAAACCTACTCCCTCTGTCCTTTGCCTTGCCTTTCATATTTGATTCCCCCACCCACCAAGGGATGGGGCTCCACACCCTACTGATGTGGCCCAGTTAACGCCCTAATCATAACTTAATCATGCCCAGATTAGCATACCAGTTTACAAGTATTATCCAGTTATATTTTTGGAATTCATAATTACATCAAACTGCCCAACTGCAACAGTAATGCATTGATATGCTGAGTTTGGCTTAGAGAGAGGCCACATTTGAGCAATATGGAGGCTCTCAGGAGGTAATTCTTAGGCACCCTAAAACACTATGCTAAGTTGCAACTTCAAGAGCAAAGGCTTATAAGTATAGTTATCAGTATCAAGGGCCCATCAATGGACCATCCTTCTTCACTAGTCATTGCCCCTCTACTCACAGGATTGTTGTTCCATTAGAGAATGTGGCAGAGCTCCATAGGATGGGAATTCAAAACTCTTTTGGTTACTTTGTGAATCTCCACTGTTACAATGCTCCATGAACATTTGAACACATTTATATACCTTATTTGTATGTCCAGTTGAACTTCCTCCCATGTATGCCCCATTATGAATACCCCACACCAATGATCCTCCCCTGCCACAGTGTTAACACTTCTGTGGTCCAAAACTTCTTCCAAAATGAAGCCAAGAATATCACCTAATGCAATTAATAGGAAAATGAAATTATGATAGGTTTAAACATAAATAAAATACTAATTTAGAAAAACTAAAACTAAATTAAATTTTTAAAAATTGGGATATTAAAAACATAATGAAAAATATTAAACAATTTTATGTTTTGCCTTTCATCACTGTAATATCTATTGTCCTGTATGTACTGTGACATTTTCTTTCATTTTTTCCCCAGTGTCTTGTTTTTTGTTGTTGTTGTTGTTGTTGTTGTTTTGTCTGCAAAGAAGTTTTAGGTCACAGTAAAGTTACATACAGAATATAGGGGACTCCCATATACCCAACATCCTCCTCCAGTTAGACCTTCCAATATTGATAACCTTTTTATGTGTGGATGGTACATTTGTTACAATTGATGTACAAAAATTGAAACATAGCTGCTAACTATGGTCAATGATTTACATTATGGTTTACATTTTAGACTGTACACTTTTATAAATTTTTGCTGAAATTTAACATGGCCTGTATCTAATCTTGCAAGGTCATGCAGAACACTTCCATTGCCCCAGCATTCCCCCTCTTCCATCTATTCTGTTCCTCCCTCCCCCTCCCATTGGGGCCCATGGCAACCAACAGGCTTCACTCCGTAATGGACAAGATTTGTAGTTACTTGCAACAACACTGAGGGCTTGACACACTGATCTGTTCTCCACTAGATATGGCCCTTGCTCTCGATAGACACCCAGTCCTCTGTTTGAGAATATATCAGACCTCCCCAGGATGGGAGTCCAACTCCTTCCCACTCATCGAGTGGGTCTCCACCCACTGATACAACACATTATGACAAAATGATCATTCACACATTCTCTAGAAGACTGCCCCAGGTGCACCGTGTCCCAAAAGCCCCCCATCTAACACCTTAAACCAGTAACCCGTCCTTGTTGTATAGCCAAAACAGCTTTCCCAACATTGTAGTTTCAAGCACATACCCACCAATCCCCGTTGTTCACCTACTCCCTCCCCAAACCTCCCTCAGGTTCAATGGACTATCCACCCACTCTCCCCACCCTAAACCACTGTTGAACTTGCACCACCCAACCCAATAGTATCAATACACCCCTGTCTTATCTCTTCACTGCACATATTCTCACTTCCATCTTACCATAGATTTCACCCATATAAGCATTGGCTCACAAGGTTCTGCTCTCTTTCTTTTCCCTGTAAACCTGTCTTCCAGACTTTAGCTCTCAGAGCCTGCTTCATTTGTTTAACTCATATCAGAAAGGCCATGTAATATTTGTCCTTCAATGTCTGGCTTGCTTCACTCAACATAAGGTCCTCAAGATTGATCCAAGTTAACCCATGTGTTAGTACTGTATTCCTTCTTACAGCTAAGTAATATTCCATTGTATGTATATACCACATTTTGTTTATCCACTCATCTTTTGATGACCTTTTGGGTTGATTCCAATTTTTGGCAGTAGTGAATAATGCCACTATGAACATTGGCATGCACATGTATGTTCGTGTCCTTGCTTTCAATTCTTCTGGATATATACCCAGCAGTGGAATTGCTGGATCATATGGCATATCTATAGTTAGTTTTTTGAGGAACTGCCAAAATGTTCTCCACAGTGGCTGGACCATTCTACATTCCCACCAGCAGTGGATGAGGGTTCCCATTCCTCCACATCCTCTCCAACACTTATAGTCCTCTGTTATTTAATGGCCACCAGTCTAATGTGTGTAAGATGGTATCTCATTGTAGTTTTGATTTGCATTTCCCTAATAGCTAGGTATATTGAGCATCTGTTCATGTACATTTTAGCCATTTTTATTTCTTCTTTGGAGAAGTGTCTGTTGAAGTCATGTGCCCACTTTTAAATGTGTTGTTTGTCTTTTTATTTTCAAGATATAGGATTTCTTTATATATACTAGATATTAGACTCCTATCAGATATATGGTCGCCAGATGTTTTCTCACATTGGATAGGCTGTCTTTCACTTTCATGACAAACTCCTTTGAAGTGAAAAAGTTTTAATTTTGAGGAGGTCCCACTTAACTATTTTTTCTTTCACTGCTCCTTATTTGGATGTGAAGTTCATGAAACCATTTCCTATTATAAGGTCCTGTAGATGCTTCCATACATTATCTTCCAAAATCTTTATGGTCCTGGTTCTTATATTTAGATCTTTGATCCATCTTGAGTTGGTTTTTGTATAAGGTGTGAGATGGTGTTCCTCTCTCATTTTTTTGGAAATGGATATCCTGTTCTCCAAGCACCATTTTTTGAAGAGGCCATTCTCTCCCAGTTCAGTGGGCTCGGTGGCCTTGTTGAATATCAGATGACTGTATATGTGAGGATCTCTATCAGAATTTTCAATTTGGTTCCTTTGGTCATTGTGAATCTCCTTGTGCCAATACCATGCTGTTTTGACCACTGTATCTTTGGAGTATGTTTTAAAGTCAGGTAGTGTGATTTCTACAATTTCATTTTTCTTTTTCAATATGCCTTTGGCTATTTGAGGCCTCTTTCCCTTCCAAATAAATTTCATAGATAGTTTTTTCAATTCAGTAAAAAGTGCTGTGCTGATTTTTATTGGAATTGCATTAAATCTATAGATCAGTTTGGGTAGGATCTACATCTTAATGATGTTCAGTCTTCCCATCCATGAACAAGGTATATTCTTCCATTTATTTGTCTTCTTTGATTTCCTTTAAAACTGTTGTGTAGTTTCCTATGTATAAGTCATTTACGTCTTTAGGTAAACTTATTCCTAGGTATTTGATTCATTTAGTTGTTATAGTAAATGGGATTTTTCCCCTTGATTTCCTTCTCAGATTGCTCATTATTGGTGTACAGAAATACTACTTATTTCTGTGCATTGGCCTTATAACCTGAAACTTTATTCAACTCATTCATAAGTTCTAGAAGGTTTGTTGTAGATTTCTCAGGGCTTTCTATGTATAGGATCATGTCATCTTCAAATAGTGAAATTTTGACTTCTTCTTTTCCAATTTGAGTGCCTTTTAAAATCTTTTTCTTGCATAAGTGCTTGAGCAAGTTCTTCTAACAGAATGTTAAATAGGAGTGGTGATAGTTGGCATCCTGTCTTTTTCCCAATCTTTGAGGGAAATCTTAGAATTTCACCATTGTACATGATGTTAGCTGTGGGTTTTTCATATATACACTTCCCATGTTGAGGAAGTTTCCATCTATTCCTATCCTTTACAGTGTTTTTATAAGGAAAGTGTGCTGTATTTTGTCGAATGCTTATTCTGCATCTATAGTGATGATTATGGTTTTTTTTTTCCTTTTGATCTGTTTATGTGGTGTGTTATGTTTCTTGATTTTCTTATGTTGATTGATTTCATCCTTGCATACCCAGGATTAAACCCACTTTGTAATGGTGTTGTTGATAATGATGAGCAAGTACTTTGTTGAGGATTTTAGCATCTAGGTTCATTAGGGAAACTGGTCTATGAATTTTCTTTCTTGTGTGTTTTTTTGGCTTTGGTATTAGGGTAATGTTGGCATCATAGAATGAATTAGGCACTGTTCCTTCTACTTCTATTTTTTTTTTTGGAAGAGTTTAAGCAGGATTGGTGTTAGTTCTTTCCAGAATGTTTGATAGAATTCACCTGTGAAGATGCTCGGTCTCTTCTTGGTTGGGAGGTTTTTGATGACAAATTCAATCTCATTACTTGTGATTGGTATGTTGATTTCATCAATTTCTTCTTTCATCAGTGTAGGCTGCTTGTGTGCTTATAGGAAGTTGTCCATTTCCTCTAATTATCATTCTTGTTGGCATATAATTTTTTAAAGTAGCCTCTTTTGGTACTATTTATTTCTGTGTGGTAAGTGGTGATACCCCTTTCCTCATTTCTTATCTTGTGTATTTGTGTCTTTTTCTTTTTTTCTTTGTTAGTCTAGCTAAGGGTTTGTCAATTTTATTGATCTTCTCGAAGAACCAGCTTTTGGTTTTGTTTATTTTTTCTGTGCTTTTTTTATTTTCTATTTCATTTATCTCTGCTCTAATCTTTGCTATTTCTTTCTTTATACTTCCTTTGCAGTTTGTTTGTTGTTCTTTTTCTAATTCCTCCAGGTATGCAGTTAGGTCTTGGATTTAGCTCTATCTTTTCTTTTGGTATATGCATTATTGCCTATGAATTTCCCTCTCAGTACAGCTTTTCCTGCATCCCATAGGTTTTGATATGTTTTGTTGTCATTTTCATTCTTTTCATGATAGTTACTGATTTCTTTTGAGATTTTCTCCTTGACCCACACTTTGTCTAAGAGTGTGTTGTTTAACTTCCATATCTTTGTGCCTAATCTGCTTCTCTGTCCCTTACTGATTTCCAGCTTCATTCCATTGTGGTCAGAAAGTTTAGTTCATATAATTTCAATCTTTCTGAATTCATTGAGCATTGTTCTATGGCCTAGTATGTAGACTGTTTTGGAGAATGATCCATGTGCACTGAAGAAGAAAGTATATTCCACTGTATTTAGGTGTAATATTCTGTATATGTCCATTAGGTCCAGATCTTCTAATGTATTGTTCAATATCTTTGTTTCTTCATAGATTCTCTGTTGAGATGTTCTGTCTGTTGGTGACAATGGTGTATTCCAGTCCCCCACTATAATTTTAGGGGCATCTATTTATCCACTTAGCCTTTCCAGTTTTTGCCTCATGTATTTTTAGGCACCCCGGTTAGGTGCATTAGTATTTATGATTGTTCCTTCTTCTTGAAAGATTACCCCTTTTACTAATATATTTTGTCCATATTTGTCTCTCAAAATAGTTTTGTATTTATAGTCTATTTTGTCCAATATTAGTATAGCTAGTCTTGCTCTTTTGGTTGTTGTTTGTTTGTAAAATTGTTTTCCACCCATTCTCTTTCAGCCTCTTTGAAACTCTGGGTCTAAGGTTGGTTTCTTGTAGACAGCTTATGGATGGGTCATATCTCCTTATCCATTCTGCCAATCTGTGTCTCTGTACTGGTGAGTTTAATCCATTAACATTCAGTGTTATTACTGTTAAGGAAATACTTACATTAGCCATATTTTCTTTGTTTTATGTATGTTATATGTTGTTTTTATTTCTCTTTCTTTTTTATATTTTTTCTTTCACTCTCCTCCAACAATCTCTCTCCTGTTTTTGCCTTTCAACTTGCAGTACTCCCTTTAGTATTTCTTGAAAAACAGGTTTGTTATTGGCATACTCTCTTAATTTCTGTTTATCTGTGAATATTTTGAATTCTCCATCATTTTTAATGCCATGATAGAGTATTCTTGGCTGGAGGCTTTTTTTTTCTTTTATCATCTTGACTATGTCATACCACTGCCTTCTTGCCTCCATGGTTTCAGATGAGAGATCAGCACTTATTCTTATTGAGCTTCCCTTGTATGTGATGGTTCTCTTTTCTCTTTCTTCTTCAGTATTCTTTCTTGTCTTCAGCATTGGACAATTTGACATGTATGTGTCTTGGAGTAGGCCTGTTGGGATTTATACTGTTTGGGGCATGTTGCACTTCCTGGACATGTATATCCATTTCGCTCAATAGGGTTGTGTAGTTTTCAGCCATTATTTCCTGCAACTCTCCTTCTTTCCCCTTTCCCTTCTCTCCTACATCTAGGATGCCTATAATGCATATGATTGTGCATTTTGTCTTGTTGTTCAGATCCCTAGGTCCCTGCTGGATTTTTTTTCTATCTTTACTATCTCTTTGATTTCAAATGTACTGTCTTCCACATCACTAATTCTTTCCTCAGCCTGTTCAAATCTGCTGTTATATGCTTCGAGTGTATTTTTGATTTCTTGGATTGTGCCTTTCATCACCATGATATCTGTTATCTTTTTATGTATGTTTACAGTTTCATCATGATTTTTCTCCCAGTGTCTTCTTAATATCCTTAATCTCTTTCTTCACTTCTTTAAGTTGGTTTATGATATTTGTTTGGACAGCTCTGGTTAGTTGTTCCATGTTCTGCATTTCTTCCTGGGTTTTAGTTTGTTTGTTGGACTGGGCCATATCTTCCTGTTTCTTATTATGGTTTATTTATATAAATATTTTTTGAAGTTTAGACTTATCTTTATCTTGATACATTTATTCAGTTGATTTGTTTCTCTCTGT
>JAQZBX010035119.1:0-24720 GCA_029593785.1 Cabassous unicinctus
AAAAAAAACAGGAAGAGATGTCATTAGTGATCAGAAGAATGCAAATCAAGGCCGCAATTAGATACTGTTTTTCACCTACTCAAATGGACAATAGTTAAAATCTCTACCAGTACCAAGTTTTAGACAACATGCGTATCTTTAGGGTTTTTGTTTTTTTTTTTTAATGTATTGCCAATGGGAATGTAAATTGTTAGACTCTGAAAATATTTGTTATTTTATGAAGTTGCATTTCAAATATCTCAATATCCAGCAATTCCATTCCAAGTTGTACACCCGAGAGAAATTCTTTCTGTGTATTCCAAGAAACGTGCAAGGTAATGTCCATATCTTTACTGTTCCCAGAACATAAACCTGTTTGAGAGGAATGAACCAAGGCCCTTTAATAGGATGTTGCATGAAATCAACTATGGTATATCACAGAATGGAATATTTCACAAGAATGAAAATAAACCACACACACACACACACACACACACAAAAAACAAACCAGGGACCCTTTACTAAGTCCTCACTATGCTGTCTATTGTTTAATAGATATATCACACCCACACCTACACATCCCCACAAGAATAATGTTTTTCTGAATTTCAATTCAAGTTTGTTAAGAATCCCTGTTCTAGCTTTCTTTTTGATGCCACTTGTCAGACTGTATATTCAAGCACCAATACCAACAAGTTTCAATTACAGAAGCTTTATAGTATAGGTTGTTTCAATATATAATTGGCTAGTCCCTCCTCATAGGTTTTCTTTTATGTTAATTACTAAGTATTATTTTCTAGCTTCATAAAAACAAAACAACAAAAATACTTGGCAGTTTTATTGAGATTATATTAATTTTTAAATTTAACTTAGAAAGAACTGAGTTTTATAATGTTGATTTGTCCTACTCAAGAACAAGGGATTCTCTTTCTATTTGCTCAGGTTTACTTTTGGGTCTTTTAGGGGTACTTTAAAGATTTCTTTCTACAGGATTTACACATTATTAAATTTATTTTTGTTAGGGGTGCTTTAAAGATTCCCTTCTACAGGATTTACACATTATTAAATTTATTTTTGTTAGGGGTGCTTTAAAGATTCCCTTCTACAGGATTTACACATTATTAAATTTATTTTTATCTTCTTTGTTGCTATCATAAATGGGATTTTCTCTACCATTTTATGATCTAACTTATCATTTGTTAACTTTATATCCAAGCACTTTATTGAACTTATTATTGCTTGAGTCATTATTGTTTAATTAATGTTATTGTAGATTCTCTGGGACTTTCCAGGTACATGAGCATATCATTTAAAAATATAGTTTTATTCATTTCTAATTTTAAGCTTCCAATTGATTTATCTTGTCTAATTCACTTGCTAATTTCTCCAATACAGTGTTGTATGTTAGTGGAGGTAACAGACAATTTGGGATAAAATGCTTGCAAATTGCATGACAGAAAAAATGCCCAGTGGATGGGGGTGATAGTGATGCAGTAATGTGACTGGGTTTGACACTGCTGGAATGTGAGGGGAGTAGGGTGGGGGTGGGGGCGGTTGTGTTGGACTTCCATTGTGTTACAATCCATGGAATTGCGGTCGGGCTGGAGGAAGGAGCAGGTGAACTCTGGGGATTTGTAGGTCTGTAGTTAAAACTACAATGGTGGGAATATTCTTTTGGCAAATATGGCAGGGGAGGGTTACTGGTGCAGGGCATCAGGGGTAGGGGGATATGTGGGATAGGATGCACCCGGGGCATGCCTCTATGAAATATGAGAGTTCACCTTGTCATAGTGTGTTATTTCAGTGAGTAGAGACAAGAACATATTAGACTCCCATTCTGGGGAGTCCTGCTATGTTCTCAATTAGAGGGACAAGAGTCTCTCAAGACCATAGGCAGAGCCTAATAAAAGAAAACAGACCAATATGTCAAGTCCTCAATATTATTACAAGTAACTATGAATCTTATTCTTCAAAAAGAGCAACTTAGTGGTTACCATAGGTCCCAAGCAGAAGAGGAGGAAAGAATAGAATAGATAGAGCATAGTACATTTTTTATGGCATTGGAATTGTTCTGCATGATCTTGCAATGATGGCTACAGGCCATTTTAAATTTCACCAAAATTTATAAAAGTGTACAGTGCAAAATGTAAACCATAATGCAAATCACTGACCATGGTTAGTAGCAATGTTTCAATATTTGTACATCATTTGTAACAAATGTACCACACATATGTAAAATATTAATAGGGGTGACTAGAAAAGGGGAAGGATGTTGGGTACAGGGGAATCCCCTATATTCTGTAGGTGACTTTTCTGTAACCTAAAACTTTTTTGAAGATAAAATGAAAAAAATAAAACACTAGGGGAATATATGGAAGAAAATGTCACTGTATGTACAAGACAACAGATCTTATAGTGATGAAAGACACAAAGTAAAAATATATATATTTTTTTATTTCAATTTTTTTCAAAATTTTTTGTATTTTATTTGTTATTTTTAAAACTACCATTATTATTTTGTCTTCTTATTAATTTTATTTGGTTATTTTGTTGGTTTCATTTTTGAAGAACTTTTGGATCACAGAAGGGTCACAACTGTGGCAGGGGAGGACCATTGGTGTGGGGTGTCAGTGGTGGGGAGAGGTTCACGGGGGGCATACCACTAAGGCATACGAATATGTTCAAGTGTTCACGGGACATTGTCACGATGGATGGAGATCCTCACAATAACCGAAAGAATATCAAATTCCCATTCTGGGGAGCTCTGCCACATTCTCTAATGGACAGCAAGATTCCCCTGAGTACAGGGGCAGTGCTTAATGAAGGAGGATGGACCATTGTGATGGGCCCTTGATATTAGTGACTATATTTATGAACCTTTTCTTTTAAAATGGAAACTTAGCCTAGTATTATATGTTGCCTAAGAGTTACCTCCTGACAGCCTCCTTGTTGCTCAAATGTGGCCTCTCTCTAAGCCAAACTCAGCATATAAATGCATTATCTTCCCCCCAGCATGGGGCATAACTTCTGGAGATGAGCCTCCCTAGCACTAAGGGATTATTACCAAGCACTAACTAGCAATACACCTGGAAAAAGACCTTGAAAAAAGGGTGAAAGGGTAAATACAAATGAGAAGTGAGTCAGGAGGGCATTCCAGAGGTTACGCTTATGCACATCTCAGCAGGATCTTATTGACTGCCACAGTAAATATTACCTCAAATAGCGGGGCTCCTGAGGGCTCTAGAGACATCCAGACACTATAGACAGGGCAGACAGCTCAGGAGTTTGGCACCCCACCAATGGGCCCAATTTTGAATGTTATATTCCCCAGTGTGACAGAATTGGACTCATTTGTGGTTTCCCTACACATGGCTCTTCTGCCCCTTCTATTTGAACCTATAGTTAGTACCAGACTTGATAGGTGTATGTCCAAGAGACTTAAATGTTTGGGCTGTCCATGTGCCAGTTGGGCCCTGAATCTCAACAGAGTTGCAACACCTACTCTCCAGTTCACTGGACTCACCCAGGACAACTATCAAGAAGATGATGATGGACAACGACCATCCCAAGGAACAGAGAGAGTCTGCAACTGCAAGCAAGATTGTCCCATCCATCTGCCCCCATGGGATCTAAGCCCCCTCTCAATCAGAGGCAGAGTGGGCATCACTATCCTAGAATCCTCAGGATTGGGGGATGAATGATGGACTAGAATTGACCTACAGGTATTCTACTATAGACTTATTGTTATTCCATCAATGGAAGAACTTTTATCCTTGATGTGGAAGCAGTGGCCACTGGAGGTTCTGAGGGTAGGGAGAGGGAAAAAGAGGTGCAATATGGGGGCATTTTCGGGACATTGGAATTGCCCTGAATGACGTTGCAACGATGGATACAGGCCACTATCTATTTTGTCATAACTTACAAGATTGTGAGGGACAGAGTGTAAACTATAATGTAAACTATAATCCATGCTTAGTGGCAATGCTCCAATATGTGTTTATCAATTGTAACAAATGTACCAGACTAAGGAAGGATATTATTAATGTGCGAAAGTGTGGGAGGGGTAGGGAGTGGGGCATATGGGAATCCCTTATTTTTTTTATATAATGTTTATGTAATCTAAAGTATTTTTTAAAAAATAAAAAAGTATTAAAAAAATAAAATGCAACACTCAATAAGACAATAGCCAATGAATGAGTCCACACTGCTATAAAAAAATAAACTAATGGGGGAAAAGTAAATCTCTTCCTTATAGTATAGAAAGCTACCTAATAAATGTAGAAGAAATTACCAGATTAGAAAATCACCATTTAGCAATCATAATAAAAATTATTTCAGGCAAAAATCTCCAGTGGATTCTGGAGTTTTGAAGTTTGAGGAATAACAGGTTATTTACACAGTTTCTCAAAATAAATATCACAAGATATTTATTACTTACAAACGGGAAAATAGTAACTTTACAGTGGAAGAACCTGGCAGACACCATATTAAGTAATCAAAGTTAACATTACCAGTAATGGGGCAAATTGACATGTGCCTCTTAATAGGATGTGTTGAGATCATAATATTACTTCAGTAGTGTTTCTGCCAAAAGTGTATAAGATGAGGAAATAACAACAAATTCAAATTAAGGGAAAGTTTACAAAACACTTGGCCTATACTCTTTAGCAAACTGAAGAACTGTTCCTTATGAAAAGGAGGCTAAAATATGTGATAATTGAATGAAATACATGATCCTGGATTTTCTTTTGCTAGAAAGAACAACAACGTTATTGTCACAACTGTCAAAATCTGAATAAAAACTATAGATTTTATACTATTATATTAATTTAAAGTTTTCTGAATTTGGTAATTATATTGTGGTAATATAAAATAATGTTCTTCTTTTTATGAAATTCATGCTAAGCTATTTAGAGGTAAAGAATTGTCATATCTGCACCTTAGTAGTGAATAGTTCAGAGAAAAAGCATGTGTAGGTAGATGGATGATAGATTATAGATATTTAGATGATAAATTGGTTTAGATAGAGAGATAGAAGATAAATGTTAATATTGGAAAACCCTGGGTGAAAGTATAAGAATTCTATGTATTACTCTCAACAACTTTTCAGTAAATCTAAAAATAGGACAAAATATAAAGCTTCTATAAAAGTCAGTCTGGATGGATGGCAATACATATATGCAGAAATGGGCTCTGCCACCTGGAGAAGAATTTCCACATCCACTGTGGTATGGTACGCTGGTAGAAGAGGCATAGGACTGTGTGAGTCAGGAAATTTAACATCAGTTCAGCTCTTATGTTTCTTGGGAAAACCAGTTATTATCTCTGAGTTCAGAGTTCTGATGTGTAAAAGGATTTAGGAAAAGATGATCTCCCAGTCAATCATCAAATATCTATTGCAAATGTACTATATGCTAGATCTGTGATGGTGAGCAAAACACCTGCTCTCATGGAGATAACAGTCGAGTGCAGAAAACAAATTATCACAGGTGTATCAAGTTTTACATGAGAAAAAAAAAACACATAAAATAAAGAGAGGGATCAGGGAATGTTTCCTAAGGTAGTCAGTTAAGCTGAGACTTACATGCAGGATAGAGGTTAATTGGTATAAAAAGCAGATGGGGGATTAAACATTCCAGAAAGAGAAACTGCCTGTGCAAGATCTGAGGTAAGAGATAACTTGACATCTATAGAAAATTAAAAGAAATCCATGTTGTCTAAGGAATAAAGAGAGAGAAAGAGACCTATAAGGCTAGTGGTGCAAGATGTGGATGGAGAAGTTGGAGGGACATACAGAGTGTCAAACACTCTTTTGGGAATTTTAAAATATCTTCCAAACCCATGACTCTAAAAAGGTATTTTTATATTGTTTGACTTTAAAAAGGAATCCAAATTCCATAAGCCCATAATAATATGACTCAGTACTTGAGAGTGTCTGGTTCATGATAGTTACTTAAAATACTGTTGAATGTCAAATATATTTATTATTCTACAGCTCTCCAGCCTAACAACTGCATCTAATAAAAGTTTGCTATATCACAGAGGGCTTGGAAGGCATCATAAAATTACCATCATCTACATTAGGGACTAGCACAGACAAATCTTGACACTGAAAGAGAAATTCATCAACAATGTCAGAAAAGGGAAAAGTCCTCAGAATAGAATGCTTGATGGGCTGCAAAATCATTTGAAGATAAAGGCGACCAAGCACTGAAGTAAACATTAAACAATTGTCCTTTGGCTGGGAGACTGACAATGCCATCTAATATCCCCAGTCTGTAAATTAGAAGTGTAGATTATATTTTGATTTCCCAAACATCTCTGTAACAATGAATTTCACTCCTTCAGGGCTATATCACTAAGAAAGGTCAACACACAATTCATGCTTCTTTAAAATGGAGACCAAGTGGGTCAAGAGCCTTAAATCAGCCAAGACTAAGACAACCAGGCTTTTGCGCCTTTTTGTAAGACCCTGTGTCTGTATTTTTTATCTCCTGTGGAGGATAAGGCTGCTAAACTAATCTGTTTTTGTAGTCCAGAAGGGTTAAGTCAGAGTACAAAGCAGATATGCAGTGTCTGGTCAGAGAGGAGAGTGTTTTGATGGATTACAGCAAGGACCCAATACTTCTGCAGATCATGCTAGCTGAATGTACTTTGTATAACAACTTATGGCAGCGTGTGGAGGGAATGAGTAAATAGGGTGTGGAATAATTCCTCAGCACAGGGGTCATGCCATAATGGAAACTCATCCTTGGATAAGGAGAGGGAAAAATTTATCTCCTCCTACCACTCCTCCTCAGGGCTAGATATAAAATAATAGCAAAATCGCCATAGATTAGACTGGTGCCATATAACCTCTGCATGCCTTGGGACAAGGCTACTTCAAGGGACAATTCAGCCCATTCAAGAAACTTGATGGCAATTTTATCCAATATCATCTCTGAATCAAAATCCAAGTTTCTTAGCTCAGGATCTAAAAGCCCTCTGCCATCTGACTTGAGTTTCCCTTTTCAGTGCTTATTCCTCATTTTCCTTTGACCAATTTAACCATTCTTTCCCAATCCTATTCCTCAGCACCGCTATTACTATAATATGGGTTGCCCTTTCCCCATCTTGGCATGACCAAATTCCACTAATTTGCAAGGTCTCACAAAAACCTCTCCACTTACAGCCTTCTTCAGTGCCCACGCCTCAGCCTCCAAGGTTTCTGAAGTCCCTTAGCACTCTTCATTCGGTCCCTAATATTTTTTTATTATTTTATGTTCAGATACTAGGCTAACATGACTTCATTTAACCATCACAAAATTATCTCCATTTCATGTAAGAGGAAAATGAAGCAAAGAGAAGTTAGAAGTTTTGCCCAAACTAAATTGTGCTGCTCTGGTAGCACAAGGCATAACAAAGAATTACAGTTTAGAAAATGCATGACTTCTAATTTCAATATTTTCAAAAAATGAAAAACTGATAACACAATTCAGCTAGAACTGTTTGGGTATTTTTTAACCTACTCCAGAGGTTAACTGCATGATAAATATGCCTCAGTGGAGTATAGCTAGCACATCCATTTATTTCCCAAGTATAACACTATTTATACATTTATAGGATTTCTTATTTTATAAGCAAAGCAAGAAGCTTATAAAAGAATATATAAAGAGGATGCCTAAAGGGTTTTCTTATTTAGAAAAGCAAATGATATGCACAGCCATAATGAATCTGACCTTAGTGAAACCAAGGTCAAAATTTCTCAACATTTTTGTACTCATCATTGAACCACCAGGAAGGCAGTCTTTCCAGCACATGGACAAAAGCCATCTCTCTGATCTCAACATCCCCGAACCATTTCTACTAACAAAAAGAACTAATTAATGAGCTGAAGAAAAATCATCTGGAGAAAACTGGCAACAGTGATGATACACTATGGGAAGAAGTGCAAAGTCAGCTCCACAGACTTCTCTGATAGAGAAAACTCAACACTAATTAGCATGGGGAAGAGTAAACATTGATATGGTGCAGAAGGACTTTGGCCTAGAAAACTAAGGGCATTTCTAAAAATATACTTGAAAAATGCGCTATTGCAGTCCTTATTCCTTACAGTCACTTCCACCCAGGCCTTGGGTATGCCTTCCTGGCATCTAAGGTTGGTTTCCCTGAAAAGAAAGGAAACATGGCTGGGACTCAGAAAAGTCCACCTTTGAGTTGGCTACGCTGTGAGCAGTTACCTAGAACAATGGAGGTGAATGACTAAAACAAAGGAAGAAGAAAGAAAATGCTACCCTGAAGCTTGAACCTGTGACGGTGGAGAATAGCTACATCACTATCAGCGTGAAGGCGATTTGAGACTTTATGACTATCCAGCTGCCCCCCATGTGGGGTCCAATCTGGCCCTCTTCTCAAACCATTGCATTGATAAGAAGCTTAAGCAATCCCTTCACTCTCATCCTGGTTAAGTCATGCAAACATGGCTGCATCCCACTGGGGAAGGAAACTTCTTTTCAGCTGAATATGTTAGACATATTGGGAATCCTCTGGTATGTTTTAAATACCAGAAACTGTTTTATTTTCATAAGAATGAAGTTGACATAGTAGAGTTTTTAAGGCTTTCCCTTCAGGTTGTTAGCCTGGACAGTTTACTGCCTACGAGCGGGTAGCACTACTGACATTTGGTATCCAGTCCTGCCATGTTGCAGAGACTTCCTTATCCCACAGCCTGAGGGTCATAGATTTTGCCTGGATTAAAGAGAAAAGGCAGTGTGATCAGGGTTACTCACGCAGTTCTACCTGTCTCCCGGCAGTCATCACTTGCACATGGCCCTAGTTTCGCTGGAGATCTGTGCCTTTTCTTTAGATTCACTACCCTTTCTCCATTCTAATAGGACCAAAAACCATTCTATCACTTCATAGCTTTATGAGATTTCCACAGCCCATTTAGCAACAGCTACCCTTGCTAAAAATGATCTAACTGATCCCATACAGCATTTCTGGGCAATATCTCATGAGCTACAACATATCCCACTAAATTAGGGGTAGAGGCCTAATAATTACACCTGATTAACCCCTTCCCTCCAGTCTACGGCCTTTGGGTATAAGCTGTTTGTGTGAAGTATATCCTTTCAAGGGAGAACCTTTAGGTCAACACCATTAAATCCATCTATATCCTTCAAAATAAAGTCTTAGGAGAATAAAGCACAAGTAGGCTAAAATTATAATATATTGATCTCCTCTTCAAAACTTTCTTCTGTTAAGCTTCTACTCAAGTAAAAATTGCCTAGATATTTTATTATGCATCTTGGAGCGATAGAAAGCAAAGTAGGGTATAGCTGACTATGAACCCTTTGAGGTGAGATGCCGTGATTTCTTTATATCTCCAGCAACAAGTACAGTGCCCGAAACATACAAGACAAGAAATAAATGTTGGTTGAGTCTGAGTTTGTTCACAAGAGAGAGAAAAAGAGAAAGTATGAAATACTATACCTTAGAAATACCATGAGTTAAAAACTCAAAAAGTTTCAGAATACAAGCGTTGTTTTGAATATTATATGTAAGACAAGTTTTCTTAAGAGCTGTAACAGGCCTGGATAATGAGGGGATGGGTTAGTAAGCCAGCATATCCAATCAAAAAGGACTAATTACAGAGGAGTCTGGGGATTGTGAATGACTTACAGAGTGTCTAAGCAATGATCATGAAAATGGAAGGACTTGAGAAGCTGGTTAAGACCAAGTTGCAATCAACAAACTCACACTTGTAAGTAGAACACCCAAGATATCAACCAAAATCTACACATTGTCCAAGGTGTAATGAGAAATCTAAAACATCCATGTGGAGACCCGGGACTCAGGCTCCCCCCTAAGTCCTCAGGATGTAGCTGCCTGCATGACCTAGACATAAATTAAAAGTTAACAACCCTCCCCAGAGGGGAAAGGTTGTATAAATGGTATTGTAAACCATAATCTCCTCAGAGTGTTAAAATTTCATTCCTGTGGTAACATCACCAGACCCCATATGTGCTCATGGGACCTTAACAGAATCTATTCTCATAACCTATGGATTGTCTTTGTTCTGAAACCCCTTATATCACCCCTCATTTTCCCATGTCTTTGCAGAGCACTATCTTCATTCTCCAGACCACTGCCTTCAGAGACTCTCTCTTGTTTTTAAGTCCAAATAAAGTTTATGTTCTGACTCAGTTCCAGGTGCATTCTTTGGTTTTGGGGCCACCCAATTCTTGTCCTTCAAGAGTTGGTTTGGAACAGACTATAACATCACGAAGAAGCCTTAAGAAAGAGCAATTTTATAGAAAATAATGTACATTGAAGCCAAGCATTCTAATAACTATAATAGTATAAAAAGAACTGATACAGCGTTTATGAGACTAAATGTAGCATTATAATATTAAATAATTTTTTGAATCAGTAAACTAAACTGAACCTGTTGCCCATTTATCCTACACAGCTTCTCTTAGATTCAGCATTGCCAAAGCATGCCCTTCCTTACCCCCACCTTGGATTTGACTTGACTTTGATAAAGTTTTTAAGCATATCAATTAATATATTTGAGATAGAGATTTAAATCCGAGGAGACAATTTATGATCTGAGATATTTTCCTGTCCTCATAAGCATAATCTGAAATTTCCCCAACCAAATATTGGGAAAAACAGTTTCTAAATCCACATAGTCAAAGAAAGTAAAAGGCCACACACTAAGGAATAATTTTCACCAATATTTCATAAGTGTATGTTCAACGTTCATCTAAAAACTGCCAAAAAACTAAGCTAATCCACAAAACTCTGCACAAACATAAGCCAAACCACAGTTATAAATAATACAGTGCTGTCAGATAACTTAAGTGCACCATAAAGCTAAATGACAAAACCACTGATAAGAGACTCACATTTGCTCTTATCTCAGTTCCCAAGAAATCCTTTGACAGGATGAATTGAAAGTTCTTATTTGACCCCTAAAAGAATAAGAACCACAAGAAATTATGTCATAAATAGAGCCCAAGGGTTCTTTGAAAGCTGATGAGAAATCTGGAAGTTTATTCTTTTCCTCATTTCAAAGAAAACCATACCTCATTTTACAGCACTGCTAGAAACATTTGTAGGAAACACTTTTCTCTCCTTTTTTTTTTTTTTTTTTTAAGGAAAGTAACTGTGAAAACAAATGTGGCTACCTAGTTTGTGATTCTATGTAAGTGATATTTGACACATACCTAAAGTCACTACAGAGACATTTATCAGCAAAAATATATCTTTCATTTCAACACAATTTCCATTTGTCCTATATATCTCCTAGAAGTTTTGTAGAAATGGTTCTCATTAGCAATATTTGACAGGTGAAGGAAGATTTCATATGGCAAATGAGCTGAAGTAAATTTCTCAAGGTTACTGAATAAAACTGGTGAAAATATATCTATGATGCAGGATTCTTGATTCTCAAATATCATTTTTTTAACCCATCAGAATTTGATTTAGTGGAACCCAAAATGAAGTCAAATCCTAAAAATTTAAAAATAGAAAGCCAGGTAGAAAAATGAGAATGGTTTCTAAACAATTAAGCTCTTAATGATTCTAGGTCTTAATGATTCTCCAACTATATGCTTTTTATAGCTGAGCATAACGACTTTCTTAATTTATAGAACAAAATACTTTAAAAAGGCCACTGTCTTCCCATTTTATACAATAAAAATCTGCACAATTAAGAGGTACTGTGCATCTTTCCTATGTACTCAAATATTATTACATTTTTAACATTCCAATAAATTAATCATAGGTCGTGCAATTAGAAAGACTCAGCAAAATGACAGAATGATCAATAAGCATTCTGTTTTTCTTCCAACACCTGCCACCATGTATCTCCCCAACAACAATAGATAATATGGGTAAGTTCACATTTGGACTCTGATGATAGCCCTTGGAGCCAAGGATAAATTTCAAAATTGATCAATTACTAAATGGAATACAGATAAACCGTCATTATAGATTGGGTTCTGCTGTTCAGCAACTTAAATGTTGGCACATGTTGCCCTCTTTTTTGTTAGACAACAATCTCAATGCTTGCTCGTGATTATGAAAACAGCTGCTTAATTATCATCATCACAATTAAGTCTCATTCAACTTGTGAACTTAATTACTATTGAATAGGAACGTCATGAGGAAGTTGGATAGATGAATTTAGAATAGTATCAAAAGGACATTGTCTGGTAAAAGTGTTCTTCAAAGCATGTTAATAAGATATACAAATGAGAATTTGTGAATACAACATATTTCTTACTCCTGCTAGAGCCAGACAGAGAATCTATGAATGAGTTTCCCTGAAGGTCACAGTTATCATGATTGGTACTCAGAAAAGTTCACTTGCAGTCGGGCTAAGCTGAAAATAGATATACAAAACAATGACGGTAAATAAAACACACAAAGGAAGAGTCATATTTGATGGAATTTTCCCAAGTTTTTATTTGTTACCAAAGTCACCCTTTGTCGCAGCCAAAATTTCTCATCTTTACCATTTCTTCTTCTGCTACCATGTTTCATTCTACAATCCATCTGTGGCCAGATCATTCCTCTTGTTTCACTCACGTCATTTCACTGCTCAAACATAGTTATTGTTTCTCCATTGTCCACAGCAATTTTTTGTCTTTATTAGAGAAGTTGTGGATTTACAGAAGAGTCATGTTTAAAATACAGGATTCCCATATACCACCCCACCACCAACACTTTGCATTGGTTGCCCATAGCAATTTTAATCACCAGTTTCTCTTTGTGAAGAAAGTGAAACCAAAGAGAATTTTATTATTATTATCCCTTAAACTGCAAGTTTGCTTTCTTCTTGGTCTACATCTCCAAAAAACCTCCCTGAATCTTCAGAGGTAAAGCCTATTCCTCATTGACCTTAATTTAATCAACCCCCCCATCCTCTGTACATTTTCCCTTTCCCTTCAATTTTCAAATGTATAAATCTCTCTAAGCATGCTAATGGAGAAGAATTTTCTACATTCTGCTTTCTCCAAGCACCAAATAGTCTTTATTTTTCCTGTTGATTCTTTTTGTAACCATAAAGTGGTCTAAAACCTTCTGTACCATTTCTCCTTCATGGTTTTCTCTTTAACTCCTTGGACTCTGGCTTTCATCATCAACCATCTATTGAAAGTGCTCTTCTTTGTAGAGGTGTCTCATCTTTAAGGAGGAATCTTCAAAGTGGGATATAATCACCCAGGGAGCAACAATCAGCTGATGCATGGGAAAAATATTAGAACTTCATTTCACATGTTTTGTTCTATGATAATATTAAAAAAATTAGGTCTTGATATTATTTAATATAGAAGTAACATAATATATTTGTACATACACGCATAGACATACACATGCAAACACACACAGCAAGTATGGAGGGGTCAATATGCTACTCATACGTTCACTTCCACCACACCCTAACTTTCAGCATATTAGACCTATTGCAATTCATGGACCTGTTAAGATGAATTTATAGATTATACCATGTCACCTAAGCTAATTATCACCTTAAAAAGATTCCTACTCAGAAGACCACAAATTGAAAAAAATAAAAATGTTGATAAAACAAGCAAACAGGTAAATGGCCAAGAAGACATTTCTCTTTTGATTTCAACTCTTTGTCTACCACATAACAAAGTAAAAATAAAAATCTAATAAGACCTGTTAAGAAGTAAGACTAAAATAGAATAAGGAGGGTTTTTTGAGATATGGATTTATTTCCATTCTTATTTCCATTATTTAGTATGAGAGCTTTCAAACTTAAAAATGCTTCAAATTTTAATTTACAAAAAGGCAAGTGTTTCAAGTTTGTTAAACTTTTCTGTGATGACAATTTGCCGTCTATAATATGCTAATTTCAGGCATTAAAAAGAAAAACATAAGCCATTACTTCAAGATAAAAGTGGCATTTTAATAGTGAGTAAGAATAGCTGCTTTTCAAAAGAAATTTGTGCTGTGGAGGATGCATTTTGAAATTTGATATTTGAAAATCTTTTAATCATTATTGTCACTTAGACATACTTTCACTTCTGTACTTAAAAAAAATTGGAAATATAACTTTAGTATTTTTTTTAAATCTTCCAAAGGAATGTGTTGAATTTAATTCTCACATATATAAAATCCATACCACTCAATCACAGTGCAAGAACAATTTATTGAAAATGCTGTTGACATCAGGGAGAAAGTAATCTTACAACCTGAATTTCAACAAAGAATTTTGTGATTAGAGAAAGGATTGGAAAATTGGGGTCATAATTTATTAAGTACAGCCATTAAAGATTCTAATTTATATATATATCTTTTTGGTAATCTTTTCCATGTGAACATCATGAAAACCAAGAATCAAATTACAAGGACCCAGAGCCTGGCCTTGGAATTACTATATCATTATGTTTTCAACCAAAATTTAAAAGCTCTTAATTATGTTAATGTAATTATTAATCAGGATTTTCTGCATAAAAGAAAGTATACAATGAAAAATGTAAATAAAAACCCTCTTTTTTATATTATTTCTTAATTGGAAATAACAGTATGTACTCACAATTTACTTTTTTCTATATATATAAATAGATGATAGGTGGGTAGGTAGTAGATAGATAGATAGATAGATAATGTATGTATTTGTTTTTCCACTATAAAGGCCTAGAGGATATAATAACCCAGTAGCAGTAAACACCCCAAGTAGGCAAATTCTGGCCTCTAAATACTAAAAAGAATCGAGGGTCTTTGGAGGAATGCTTATTTTAGGTCTAGAACAGAATATGTACAAGATGACCCCTTAGCCATCTTGTTGAAGCAACAGCAAGGAACCTATCAAAAATTTGATGCAAAAGACGTAATCCCAATATATAAAATATATACAAACATATAAAATATGTAAAAATCCATGAATTCAAAAATCAAAATTCCTTTGTCACCATTAAACACTGGTAGGGCACAACTCATTTTTTTCTGAAAAATTGATAATTAAAAGGAAATTATCAAGCATTTTCCTGTTTTTCTTATATGAACTGTATTTCAGGCAAACCAATAGTTGACAAGTGAAGACTTTATTTTATAGAAGAATTCTAGTTATTAAATGCAAAAACATATTTTATATTAGAAGAATTCTAGTTAGTAAATGCAGAAGGAATGATAGAATTGGAAAAATCACATTTTACAATCCCTAACTAAATAATAGATAAAAGCAATGGTCTTTAATGGGTGCTAAAATCATTTGGTAAAATGTTTCTTTAAAATGGATGGATAAGACTTACAGCATATGAACCTACGGATGGCTCTTAAAATCATTAAAAGTGGGTTAAGTAGATATTAAGCACTGTAGGGTGTAATTCAAAAGGAGAAAAACCGCATATAGGTATAAATTGCTAGTTTAAGAAAATAAGGGTGTCAGAGGAACAAATTAAGCAAAACCATAAAAAAGCAACCAGACAAATCCCAAACTGGTACAAATTTTACAGGACAAATATCCTGATTTCTTCAACAAATAAATTGTATTTTTTTTTTAAAGAAAACAGAGGAGAGGCCTTTTATGGATTAAAAGAGACTTAGGAGACATAACTAAATCCTATGTGCATAGAATCCTGATTTGGACATGCCTGCTCTAAAAGTAGTTTTTGAGATAAATAGGGAAATCTGAATATGAATAATAGATGATGTTAAGGAATTATTGTTAATTTTAGGTGTGATAATGACATTGCAGTTATGTTAAAAATTGGTTAGAGATGAAAGCTGTATATTGAAATATTTATGGGCAAAAAGATGTGATGTCTGGAATTTGCTTTAAAACACTCTAGTTTCTCCTTCAAAAAAGTGGGGAAAGATGGAAAATGAAACAAAATTGACAAAATCTCATAAGTTTTGGTTACATAAGAGTTGATTATACTAGTATCTCTATTCTTTATGTTTGAAATTTTCCATTATAAAAACTTAAATTACATTTTTTTTACTAAAATTATTATTTTAGTAGGAGCAAAATAAGCTTCACTATTATAAAAATATTATTTAAAATGATTTTTATTTCTTCTTTATCTAACTTAAAATTTTGTGTTATTTGATACACATAATGGATAGATAAATAGGGAAGAAATGCAAATAATTTAAAATTTAAAAATCTATTGGGACACAGGCTCAAAATCTTTTTACTAATAGTATTATTGGGGACCACTGCTTTAAAGAGTGGCAGTATTTTATGAAGATCTCTGTCCTGTTTCTCTAATCATTCCTTCTTTATTGCTTTCCTGACTTCTCTTTCTTCTACTGCCCCATAAGTCTACCCTTAACTTGCCTTATCCTTCTCACTGATTCTTTCTATGTTACATAAATATATAACATAAATATGGGTCTCTCTCTCTCAGCTTTTTTTTACTTCTTATCATGCATTCTCTAGATTTTAACTTTCACCTCTTTGCAGCTTACTTCCAATCACTATGTCGAGTGTCATTCTCTCTATATCATGGAATCCAAGTTTGACTCATGTACCTTCCACAGCAGAGCTCTCCATCGTGGACCTCGCTCAACAATTCAAACCCCATTTGTCCAAGAATGCGTCCTGATGCAAAGAATAAAAAATTTAGAGTTAACTATATCCCAGCCCACTTTTTCGTCCTGCAAAGAAAAGCCTATAGCTTTGGTTGTTATTACTCTGTTTAAAATGTCTTTATACCTTTCTTCCCTTCCCTGATCATTCTCACTGCCGAAACCTCAATCCTAGCTTTCATTGCCCCCTCATGTAGCAGTGCTGAAAAAGCTTGTAGCAGTTTGATATTATTGATGAATTCTAAAAAGAAATATTGGATTATATTTGTAAACTGGTCTTTTCCTCTGGGCATATTAGAGTGTATTGGATTCAGAGGTTTTACTTTTACTTGATTAAATAATGATTAAGGCTTTGATTGGGCCACATCAGTACTATGTGGCAGAAGAGAAAGTGGAAGTCTTGAGCTGGAGCCCCAGGAAGTAAGCACACAGAGGATCTTGGTCGTGAGGAAAGAAAGAAGGCCCCAGGAAGAGAAACAAGCCGTTCGCCTGATAGTCTACAGCTGGCCTTGTGGTGGTAAACAGCAGTGGAGCCCAGAGAGAGGCAAGCCCGGGAAGAGAGGAACCCAGGAAGCCTGAACCCTGGCAGACGTAGGCAGCCATCTTGCTCCAACACGTGGCAATAAACTTTGGTGACGGAAGTAACTTATGCTTTATGGCCTGATAACTGTAAGCTTCTACTCCAAATAAATATAAAACCTTTATAAAAACCAATTTATTTCTGGTATTTTTGCATCAGCACCCCTTTGGCTGACTAATACAAAGCTCAAATCAGCCTCCATTCCCTCTGCTTTCCATTCCATCTACATATAACAGCAGCACTAACATTTGTGAACATCTCTTTTATTGTGTCTCATCCCTGACCAAAAACTTTCAAGGACCTTTTCCTACCACATGACATCTTAAGTTTTTTGTTTGACTTTCAAAACCATCTGTTGTATAGCAATACCTTTCTACCAGCCCACATACCTCTTCAACCAAACGCATTGTCCTTTGAACTCATGCCCATCTCTGTAACTTTGTTTCTCTTATTCTCTTTCCTTGTTATACTCTTCTCTTTCCTGACTATTCTTCAACCTCTGCCCATCACTACAGGTTCAGATTCACTTCCTGCATGAAAACGTCCCTGAATGAAACTAGCTCCTGGTTATCCACTCCCTCTCTGCTATATTAAAGCATGTATTCTTTGTGCAACCAATTTCAGGATTAATGTGTATAAAACTATAACTTGTATTAGTCTTTAATTTTATCATATTTATTATTGTTAGCCCTAAACTGAAATAGACAATGAGTACCCAGCATGGCTACAATGTGAAAAACAGCAAAAATAAAAACATTGAAAGGGGAAGTTATACAGCGTAAAAGGCTGAGTTTTATTAAAGTTTTAGTAAGTACCCTTTCCATTGCAAGCAACAGAAATCCAACTCAAACAAGCTTTTGGGAAATAATAGAAATTTATTAATTCATATAACTGAGAAATCCAGGAATAGATGCAGGGGCCTTAACAATGCCACCAAGGTTTTCTTTCTCTCTATCTCTTGATTCAATTTTTCTCTGTATCTTGGGTTCATCTTCAAACACGCTTTCCCCATATGCAAAAAAAGATAACTACTGGCAGAACAAGTCTGTCTCTAGGGTTCAGAATCTAAATGGAAGAAAGCTTTTCTCTTCTAGAGTACACACATCAGGGAAGACTCTTATTGTCTGTGCTTGGTCACAAGCCTGCTCCTGGACTAGTCACCATGCCATTATGCTGGAGTTGTCTAATACTCCAGTATGGATCATGTGCCCACAAGTAGATATTTAGAGGGAAGTGCTGATGAGAGAGGAGGTAGCTTTTTTTGTTTTGTCTTCAAATCACACCATGGCTGTCCATGTGCCAGTTGGGTCCTGAATCTCAACAGAGTTGGAACACCGACTCTCCAGTTCATTGGACTCATCCAGGACAACTAAAAAGGAGATGATGATGGACAACAACCATCCCAAGGAACAGAGAGCCTGCAACTGGAAGAAAGATAGTCCCATCTTTCTGCTCCATGGGATCTAAGCCCCCTCTCAATTAGAGGTAGAGTGAGCATCACCATCCCAGAATCCTCAGGATTGGGGAATGAATGATGGTCTAGAGTAGACTTACTGTTATCCTACTATAGACTTACTGTTATCCTAGCAATGGAAGAGCTTTTATCATTGATGTAGAAGCAGTGGCCACTGGAGATTCTGAGGGGAGGGAGAGGGAAAAAGAGGTATAATATGGGGACATTTTCGGTACTTGGGAATTGTCCTGAATGATATTGCAATGACAGATACAGTCCATTACATATCTTGCCATAACTTACAAAATTGTGCAGGAAAGAGTGTAAGGTACAATGTAAACTATAATCCATGCTTAGTGGCAATGCTCCAAAATGTGTTCATCAATTGTAACAAATGTACCACACTAATGAAGGGTGTTGTTAATGTGGGAAAATGTGGGAGGAGTAGGGAGCAGGGCATGTAGGAATCCCCTATATTTTCTATGTAACATTTATGTAATCTAAGTATCTTTTTTTAAAAAAGTATATATTAAAAAAAGACAGCCATCAATCACACTTCATAGAACTGGCTGTGTCCATTCATAAAATAACTTCACTTGAAGTTTATGAAACAACTTGTATGTAGGATGTTATTACGGCCTCTGTTCTTTATCTTTATACCTTTTTTTTTTTTCAAATAACATCAGGGAAAAGGAGATGGAAATAAGATCCAGGCTTGGTACATTAGCCAGCTACCTTTCACCATTGGATTATTGTGATTGTAAGAGTAAAGGAGAAGTATGGGTGAGATATTCTGTCACTACTTGAAGGGTCTCTTCACTTGGGGTATGTGTATTCTATAATGTTGTGTCATTATTCACAGGACTGTGAAGGGTATTACTTACTCTTTCATGAATATGTCTGAAATGCCCATTTACCTTGGCTCCATAAAAGGTTAGACCTGATTTTCTTTCCTTAGTTTTAAATCTCCCCTAGCTTATTCAGGGCCTTTTATTTAGGAATCTTAAAAGGAAATGCACTAAGAACCTATTAAATATGAGTATTTAGGTACTGTAATATAAGCAGAAGTTTAAAACAATGATTTGAAATTACAGGCAGTATGAATTCTAAAATCATAATTTCAGTTTATTTTCTCTATTATGTGAGACAGACCTTAATTTCTTCATGTGAAAAATGAATATAGCCATATTAGCCAGATGTTTTAACAAAAAGAAAGATAAAGATGTATAATTTGTAATGTAAAATATACTGGAAATACTTGAACATAATTGGAATCCTGAACAAATTTCATGTTACTTTATGTACCATTTCAAAGGTTAATAGAATAATTTAGGTTTAATTCTTATTACTTTTCTTAATTTACTAGACAAATGAAAGCTGCTTTAGCATTAATCATGGCTAATAAGAAGAATAAATAAAAAAAATCTCCCCAAAAGTCATAGTTTTAAAATACAGAGGCATTTTCCCTAGTAAAAACTATTAAAAAATAAGAGCCATTCTGTCCTGCCAAAATCTAAAGTAGCAGTTTCTAGAACTGAGCTCATTTTCTTAGCAAAGATCAGAGTTTCTTTTTCACAAGTTGATGTATTTCCTATTTACAGTTTGATCTTTAAAAATATCTCTGCATTTAAATGTGAGGGTCTAATTGTACTTCCTGTTAAAATGTAAGCATTATTCACAGCCCTTTTAAATCTCTCCTTCCTCCAGTTCTTATCACACCTCTGAGATGCAGTGAGCCTCAGGTTTTCTTCCTCTGAGGTTTACTTTCCACCCAAGGGATCACGGGATTCTTTAGGTCATATTGGTGGTCTAAGTACTTGCTCCTGTTAACACAACCTGAGAGAAGGCAAGGAAACCTGGCACAGTGCTGACCATATATCTTTCAGGTTGAGGTTTCCCAGGTCATCAGCAACTGAAATCCCTTTCCCGTGACCTTGTGACTTTAGGAAATTGAGCCCTATTTGCCACACTTAGGAGGTGTCTGACCTTATGATACTCCATTTCCTTTCATTTTCAGATTAGGTTATAGGCTCAAATCTCAATCAGAGATGTTGCCCCTGAATCTTGGAAAGGATGTGGCAAGTGGCATATATGGACAGAAGACATAGAGCTCCACTTTTTTTAAACAAAATGATAAGTAGGGAAAGTGGACTCTTATCAATAAAAATGAATGAATTACTTATGAAAATAGTACAATGAGAAGTGGATAACTTACCCACTATGTAGAGCTCCACACATTCTATTAAAAAGCAACACATAAACAATAAATATAATTTTTTCTTCAAGGTTTTGAGGGGTTAAAAAAAAAAAGGAATATTAAAAAAATAATAAAGTTACTTTGGCCTCTGTGTTCAATCCAAACACACACTGTATCTCAAGGCTGGCAATGACTAGACTCCATCCTCTCCAAAAGGAATCCACTAGAGTAAAAGCTAACTGGATAGGAAGTTTTTAAGAGATAAATTTCTAGGGCTGACAAGTGAATAGCCCTGGACAATAGAAAACTCTTACTTAGATTTTAGTCCTCTGGCACGTAGCATTTAGGATTCCTTTTCTCCCTGTTTTCCTGGTATGTCTAGCCCGCTATCAGAATGAACTGTTTTAAGGATGCTATCTTTTCTCCCAGCACTGTGACTCCTGCTCTAATTTCTGCTTTTCAGCACACCAACCTGATGAGATTTGGGCATTAGACTTGTTCTCCTCAAAGCAAACCCAACCACTGTATGCTAGGCATTTGATTAGTGCATTTGGTATACCTAATAATATGTTGTTCCCTCTGCACAGATGTATAAAGCTAAAAAAAAGCATTATCATAACATCTTCTAGCTTAGCTATTTTAAGGCTGCTGTACTCCCATATTACAAAGCCTTGCTATTTATACAATCATGCATATGGAAGACTCATTCCTCCTGTGAGACTTCAGCCCAGTGTACGCAGAAGACAAAATTACACCCCTGAACTTGAATATACACTCAGCCTGGTTTGCTTATCTTCCTTGGAGTCAAGCCAAGTTTATTAATGATTTTTAAGTCAGAAAGAAAACAATTTTAATTTGATAAAATATAAGGAAGCAACATAAACAAACAAACAAAAAAACCCAGCCAATCTCAGCCGAGAAGGTGAACCTCCTAGGCCATAGCAGCTGAGGATGGCATAAAGGGCTGGCAGTGCTAATCCTGGGGATACCCAGAACAGAGGTGGCAGAGAGAGGTGGCCCAGATCCTACCTATCAGAGGGTGTGCCCTCTGTTTTTACAGGTGGCCCCAGGAGGACAAGGAAGGGAAAGGCAGTGCAAAGGTTGGTCACAAATTTCTTCTTCACCTAGTACCCAAGAACTTGCAAACTTAGTGGGACTGGAGCTTTATAATGGTGAGCAAATCAGAGCAAATCCTCTCTGGCATGAGGAAATTTACTCTACTCTTCATTACCCAACTACAAAGGATTCTGGTCTTTGTATACAACCTTATCCCTATCCTCCAGACCATTCTCTAGATGAGGGGTTCTTAACCTTTTTTGTTCCATGGACCCCTTTGCCAGTCAGGTGAAAACCACAGACCCCTTACTAAGTCCACACTACACTGTGTATTATCTAATAAATGTATCACATCCACATCAGCATATCCCCACAAGAATAATGTTTCTTTAAATTTAAATTCAAGCTCCACTCTAGACCATCCCTTAACCTCTGTTCTCCAGACCACAGTCAAATGCTCAAGTAAAGTTCTCCATCACCTAACACTTAAGCTAAAATTTATTACTTTTAACAGAAAGGACACTATTATGAATTGAATCATGTCCCCTGTAAAGATATATTCAAGTCCTAAACCCTAATCCTGTGAATGAACTCATTTATAAATAGGATCTTTGAAGATCTTATTAGCTAAAGTGAGGCCAAACAAAATCAAGATGGGCCTTAATCCAATATTACTGCAGTCCTTATAAAGAGAAGAAATTTAGACTCGGTCAGTATAGGAGACAGAAGGAGACAGATGGCCATAGAGGTAGAGATTGAGTTATGGATGGTCAGCAAGTCACCACCAGAACAGTACATTCAGAGACAGCGTGACCCTGCCAACAGCTGGACTTTGGACTTCTTGATACCGAAACCTTGAGACGATGAATTCCTATGTTTAAGCCAACTAGGCTTTGGTATTTGTTATAGCACCCCGAGTAAACTAAGACAGGTATTTATTTCACAGGAAGAGGTATCAGCCAAGATAGACCCCAGCCTGCAGAGGCCTTGGCATTCAGGTGGGGTCTCCCTTTCTCTGCCTTCTTCTTGCCCTGGGTACACAGACATCCACCATCCATTCTTACCCCATCTCCTACCCTTTAATTACACCAGTTCAGAAGCTGGCATTCTGACAGTGAGGAAACAGACACATATACAGACCAGAACACAAGGACTCCAACAGTTTCCATGTTTGGGGCATATTCATGGCTTATGAAGCACTGGAAGGCTGCCACCCAAGAGGGCACCAGTCCTTTATTTCACTGCTCGAAGTATGTGCTACATTCAAATTGCTCCTGCAGTTGCTGGCAAGAAGTAGGTGGGTGGGCTCTGTCCTGCTGTCTGGACTTGAGGAAGCCAGAATCTCAGTCTGGCCTGCCTTTGAAACATTGTTTTATATCACAAATGGCTATGTTGTTGTGATTTTTTTTTCTTTAGCCAAGACATTTTCCCAGTATCGTTTTAGATAGAGAACCAGTACCATTTTTCTGGTTACAAAGACCAATTTATTTAAGTTAAAGACTAGATGGACAAACCATTACAGCTGTCAGAATGACTGCATGTATACGTGTGAGATAGAGAGGGGAGATTAGGAGATTGCGTCAATGTGGGAGAGTTGTTTTCTTTGCACTGGCAAACTGGTTGCCTAGAAGTAGTAAAAGCTAGATAGTTTCTTTTTTTTTGGCAGTAAGCTATTTTTATATGCTTTTTAACAATGCAAACCACTTTGCCCCATTTCCTAAATTTCCTGCACGATAAGAAATGGACTCAAATAAAAGAGACATACATGTCTTAGATCAGTGGATCCAAACTTGACTGCACTTTAGAATCACCTGGGAAACTTAAAAAATTCCAAAAGTCAGGCTTCCCCCTGAACCAATTAAATCAGAATCTCGGTAGAGTAGGACAGAAGCATCAATACATTTTAAGTCTCCACATGTGATCCTAATATGCAGCCAAAATGGAGGACCACTGTCTTAGACACATGGAAATCCTCATTACATATTTCACTCATTAACCCAAGAAATATGGCTTTAAAACTTAAGTACACACTTGACAGACTTTTCTTGGTATTTTTTTAGCTATTCTGCGTTCACCATAATATATTTCACTAACAAAACTTATTCAGCATGTTTTATTAAACAAAAAATATTTTATAAGCATATAGTAGACATTTTCCAAATTAAGCTGACAATTAATATATAAGGATTGACAACAATCACAAATACAGTACCAGCAAGAGGTTTCTTAAATGACTTCCTGGTAAATGCTGGGTTTTACTTATATTTTGCTTTGTTTAATGTGACTTTATTTCTCGTTTACATATATTTTGTGAAGGGAAAAGATGTGTCATTCCTTTAACTTTAGTTTTGAAATGGCATCCATAATATTTTAGTAAGTTTCGGTGTGCCACATTCCTTTTTAAAATTAAAATAAGCTTTCCAGTCAATACGTAGAGATGAAAATTGCAGATCAAATAACAGTGAAATACCATTTTTGCTATCCAAACTGACAAAAATTTGTAAAGGTTGATAACTCTCAATGTTGATGAGAGTATTAGGAGCTAAGGACTCTCAAGTACTACAGATGGGCTTATACATCTGTAACCTTTTGAGAAAACAGTCTGACAGAAGCGCAACCCTTTGAATTGTCTGTCCTGATGCACCAGTGTGTAATGAGACATGTAAAATAATTTTTATTGCAGCATTGTGTGTGTAATTGCAAAAACTGGAAACAAACCAAATGTTCATCAATAAGAAAATGATTGAATAAAATAAAAGACAGGGCATCCATAAATAGGAATACCATGTAACTTAAAAATAAGAAGGTAGATATGTATGTATTGACTTAAAAAGTTGTTCATAATATAGCTTCTTTAAAAAAAAAAAAAGCAACACATAGAATAATTTTATAGTCTGATCCTATTTT